>NJDC01005604.1:9383-35175 GCA_002245475.1 Calephelis virginiensis
TAAGGTCAAAATACGCGCGTAGACACGTCAAATATAAACGATGGTAAAATTGTGAAAACAATTTATGGGGTGGTAATATTTTTGGTCCACTTTGCACCTATAGAATATTATACTAAAAAAGTTCGGTTTTGAAAAAAAATCAAGTTTACGTGTTTGAATTACAAATTTTCAAATTGCAACTGACTTATTTAATTTGTTTCTATACAACCATATCATGAATCCGACTTTCATACTTAAACTATTTTAGCATTTGTCTAAAATTAAAAATACGATTTTTTGACCGTACTCTTAGGTTATAAAAAAAAAACTATTTTTGACCGTATCTCGATTTCAATTTTTTGTATCAAAGCTTGTATCTTTCTTAAGCAACGAATTTGTCACTTGCCTAGTTCTTATAACACTGTACGTATTTTTAATGAAAATTATATGTTTATGAGAAGCTTAGTTCCGATACCCGACAGGGGTAGTCTTTCTTGTCAAGAGAATAGAAAACAGAAAATTTTAAATGAAAATTATATGTTTATGAGAAGCTTAGTTCCGATTCCCGACAGGGGTAGTCTTTCTAGACCAGATCATTTATTAACGCGATTACAGTAATTATATATCTGTGTATGACAAACTGCATCCAAAATTATATGATTTTCTTGGCCTGTTCTTTTGTGATTGGTCTGTAAATGTTGTAGATTAAAGTTTCTAAAATTAAGTTTCCTATATAATTCGTGACTCTATTACAAAAATATTATAAACGTGTCTGTTTCAAATATTAATCGATTTTTTATTGTATTTCCACTACTTTGAACATGCTTTAGCTATTATTTTTACATGTTGTTTTAATTTCCTGTTCCTATTTTTGATCACGTGAGTAGCGTTAGTAAAATTATTAAATACTAAAACGTTTATTGGTCTAGACTCTTGAATTATAAGCATCCCTATCCGCGTTAAATGTTATTTTATAATTAATTAATTAGTACTAATTACAGTTTACAATATAAATCCATAATCGTCACCTAGCTCTGAAAATTCTAGCGCTATAAAAATTATAAATAAATATAAAAAAAATTATTACAAAAAAAATCTCTGCTCCTTACCTATTTTTTATTATTTTTTCCTCTTCCAACCGTAGAAGAGATTACCGTAACCTTTTAAGTAATTCCCCTCTGAGTTCTCCGTGTTGATCCGGATCCGGGTCCGGAATTTTATTTCAGTTGTGACCTCAACTTTGAAAATGGTTTAATGGTAATTTCACTTATTCTTCATTTCATTCATTACAATTTAATTTAATATTAAACAAAGTTCTTTAATAACAATTGTTATACCTGTTCGGAAATACGTAAGCGGTTTCTAATAATTGTGACATAAATAGAAACGCAGAGAAATTGTGAATTATGTTTTAGAGAGAAAATATAGAGTGCACATAAAATGTTACTTGTAGTTGTCAAGACCAAATAAAGTGGCATATAGTATACTTTTTTCTTTTCTTTCTTTAAAATTGCAAAAATGTAACCCAAGAACAGCAGACAGGCAGGTGCTAAAATTAGATACAACCTATTAATATTATAAATGCGAAAGTTTGTATGTTTGTTTGTTAACCCTGCTCGCGAAAACTGCTGATCCGATTTTCATGAATTTTGGTACACACAAAGAGATTAACTTGGATTAATATGTAGGATAGTTTTTAACCAACATTCAATATACATTATTAAAAAATATTCCTAAGGGACCACCCGGGCAACGCAGCGGGTATAACTAGTATAGTATACTTGGTCAGTTATTGTATTTATGACTAATATACCTATCTATATTTTGTGTTAACCCATATTTCTATATCTATACTTCCATCTATACTAGTAATATTTAAAATTCGAAAATCTGTCTGTCTATTGCTCTTTCACGGTTAAACCGGTGAACCGATTTTGATGACTTAATGCCTACAGCTAAAGAGCCGAGTTCAAACATAGGCTATTTTTTTAATCCACCCAAAAGGACTATTCTATAAAAGACGGCACCGGTCTGGAAGGTATCCGGTAGATTACATTAGGCCAACACCTCGGCCACATGATAGCGACGCACCCACATCTATCCTATTAATATTATAAATGCGAAAGTTTGTATGTATTGATGTATGGATGTTTGTTACTCTTTCACGACCGAATGGCTGAACGGATTTGTCTGAAATTTGGAACACGAATAGATCGTGACTTGGATTAACATATAGGCTACTTTTTATCTCAATCACACAATGGGTTCCTGTGAAAACGCGGGCGAAGCCGCAGGCAACAGCTAGTGCTCTATAAGCGACGATTATATATTTACATCATGAGACCCGTGCGCTTGCTCACTGTTTTTTACAACAAAAAAGTTTTAATTTTGAATCGAAAGGTACTAAACTATAAATTACGTATACCATATATTTGTTCACGTTTTTTTTTACATTCATTATTTCTGTGCACCCCATCCAACTAAGCTCTCTTACGGCCAATATTAATAATCAATCCTAATCCAAAACGTGATCTCCAAGATTGATATTTTGATCCATTTTTATGTTATCGCTTGCCAATAACATATCGGTGGACAGGATAAATATGGCAAATAGGTATGGGACAGGCCGCCGGATACGCAGCTATCTCGATTGCTTGAAATCCATTAAATTGAGATATATTATTAACATTGGCCGTTAATGAGTTAGGTTGACTGGTAGAGAATGCCATGCTGCATTAAGTCCACCTTTGTACACTATTGTGCATAAATTTTAAATAAATAATAAATAAATAAACATTGTCAAAAGCATTAAACAGAACTGTACTAGTGTGATTTTCCTACAACCTATACATTGAATGTGAAGAAGCTGTTTTTAATTAGGTTATGAATAAGATCGATTAAAAACACTAGCATTAGCTAGCTTTGTGGCCTTGCAGCGATGGGAAGTAGCAGTTGATGAAGTCTGTCAATAAGTGTACCATAACCTTTAGCATTGTTGAAAGTTGATTTATTTATTTTCCAAGGGTCAATGTAAAATTTCTTTTGTCTTTTGTTTTTGAATTAAGATCCAGTTTTCGCTTGTATTAGAAAATAAAAACAGCTCCAATAATTATTTACCTCCACATTACACATCTGTTCACTTTTTATGGGATTTTTTTCCTAGTTTTCTCGCTTTTGAATGTAATAAAATATACCACATGTCCTTATCCTGATTCTAAGCTACCTCCCCGTCAATTTTCAGCCAAATCGTTTAAGCCGTTCTTGAGTTATAAATAATGTAACTGACAAGCCTTTCTTTTACATAGTCGTATATAGATTTTATTAACTAATGCTTCAGGAATTAAAAGAAGCTTAACTAAACACTAATGAAACTGGCGTCAATCGATCTACATCTAGGGTTCAAAACTAGAAGCCATTTTGCCCTAAAAGCTATTAAGAGAATTTCAATAAATTGATGTCAGAATAAACTTATTGAAAATGACTAGATTTTGAATTATAAATAAAATGTTCAACATGAAAGTGAAATCTGTGGAAAATTACTACAAACCAGTAAAGCTTTTGTGGTTTTTTTAGAAAAAGACAACTTATGGCAGTCAAGATGAATACTTTCACTTAATAATCTGTGGCGCTTGTCTCTTTACCTGTGGCCATTAATCGGTTTTGATAATAACTTTTCTTTCATGGAAAGTAAAAGTGTTTTGATTTTGCCGTTTTTTTTTTCATTTATGCATTTTTTTATTGTTATTCCTGCCACCATAATGTCCAATGCTTGCCGTTGACGTGTTCCGGTTCGGAGGATAAGATAGTCGGTAAACTTGCTTTTGCTCGACGCCTAACATCCCGGCACAGGTTGGCAACGCACCATTACCACCTTTGGTGTCTCTAGGCGGCGTGAATTTCTTACCATCAGAAAATCCGTCGGCTTGTTTGCCTAAAATTATCATAAAAAAATGTTGATAGTAAACAACAAGTTATAGGAATAAGGGCCAACACACATAACCGCGTTGCGGTGCTGCGCCGCTAAAATCGTCGGTTAGCGTTTGGGCGTTGCGGCGTCATAGACGTGTCTATGGCCTGGACCATCGGTAGAAACTTATTACACAAACTTATTAAACGACGATCTTAGCGGCGTCGCAGCGCATTTATGTTTTGGCCGTAAGAGATTCAGAACATTTGGTAATTTATCTATCCTATGTATTACAATTAATCTTCAATTCTATTGGTCATCACATCATGCCTGAATGTATGAACCAATTTTCATATTTTTATCTGTAGTTAGTGTCGGGAGAAGGATCATATAAAACAGGATGGACATGGTCAGCTAGTATATATATAAAAATGAATCCCCACTTGCCTTGGTCATCAAATAACACCTGAATGGGTGGAACAATCTTGTTATTTTTTTTGTTGTGTTAGTTATCGTCAGGAGAAGATTTTTATGAAAAAAAAAACACTATATTCATTGTTAGGATAGACCAACGTCTATCGCCTCAGCTTGTAAGTCACATGTTATAGGTATAACATGTGATATGATCAACCAGTACATACATACAGTAGGTACATAGTATCTACAGATTATTCAGCAATGAAACTTAAATTCGACCCCTGACCCACGTTAATAAAGATAGAAGAAAAGACAACGTGTCTTTGAAGATATTTATATTATTGTTTTAATTTTATTTTAACACTTTTCTCGTGCTCTGGGATAAATTACTTGATTATATATTTTGGAGTTTATTAATATCCTCCATTTCTAATCTCTTATATGTTTTTATATCATACGTTAGGAAATATGTATATTAAGCTGAAATAAAGACAAATTTGTGGTAGGTCCAAGTCGTCGTTAGTTCAATTCGCGATTGCGCCTTTTTTAACAATTAAACCAAAATGCGAATCGGATGATACAAGCCTAAAAGTTTGGTACAGACTTCAACAGGAAACATACATATCACAGGTATTTAAAACCAATTAAGTTCAATCCGTCGCGTTGTCGCCATTTGTTTAAACGCTTTCCAACTGAGACAACATTAAATTTCCATTATCCATGTTTACATATAAATCATGTAGGTCATAGCAATTAGAAAGATCTTTCACACCAACACTTTAAACACGTTCTGTGGAAGTACTCCCAAAAACGTTGGTTTGAACCAACTGTATTTTATAACCAAATTCGACTGTATATTTTTTTCGAAAACGTATTTTATTGGATTGGATTCTTTTGTAATTAGAAGGTCTTGTAATTAGAAGGAAAAGGCTGAACGACCAAAACAACATGACTCATTCGACGTTACCTCGCTCTGAGGCGTTCCATTTAGTGCTTGAAGTGCAAGCGAGAGCGCGTAACGAGCGACAAAGAGGCACAATCGGCCGCCGTTCTTATGACGTTGTCACGTTCAACTATCGTTAGGAAACCGACTTTACAGACAACCGCTTTTTGTCAAAAATAAATACTTTCTCGTCGATCGAAGTGATTTTTGAGTATATACGACTGTTTACTTGTTATGTAAGGTACTCTAATAAGTTACTATTAGATAAACAAATTTTTATGGTTTTAATTTTTGCTTAAAATAAATATGCTTTAGTCAAAATGCCGCAAGTGAATTTAAGTAGATAAAACCGTTTTCCACTTTTACTGTGCTTAACATTTATTAAAATCTTCTAGTTTCCGACTCATAATTTTAATTTTCCAACCAAACGTTTGGAATTTTACAACATATATTTACTTTACTTATTTCTTAGATAATAGCACTACTACGTCAATGAGTTAAAAAAACGAAACACATAAACCAAATATTAAGAACTTTAAATCATATATTTACCAAACTTCATCATATGACTTTTGTGTCAATTTTTTAACGTGGGCGACATTATCATGACCTGTATTGAAATAGGTGGCAAGTTTTCTAGAGATTGCTCTAAGAAATTATCGCGTTGTTTTTTTTTGTATTCTGGCAACAGTGTCAGAAATCAATAACAAAATGTCTCTTTTTCAGGTGTTCGCAGTGATTGCTATTGGGCTGATTGTTGGTGCTCTGTACGCGCCACAAGTGGTACAATCTGACCATCGCCACATTGCACTTATTTATTCTGCATACTCAAGTAAGTAATATTTATAATCTGCATTTGATAAATTACAGAATAAAAAGAATACCTATATAGTATATATCATTAGATATAGTTTGGAACGTGGAACACAATTGCATGTGTTTAATAAAAATGTTTTGCTATATTAAATAATTCCGACATGGTAAGTTTATGAATGATATGGCAACACCGACTGCGTATCTATATTTTTAACTTAGTGTTTATTTTTTATTGATACTGTTTGTTTAAGTGCCTTAATTTTTATCAGCTGTATCAGATCCTCTTAAAACACTATCCTTGAAAATTTTCAAAAACGTCAACTCCTCCGCGGCTCTACTGTATAGGCAAAGAGTATATAAATACTACGTAATAAGAGGCGGGACTTCGATAGATACATAGCAAATCCGAATTTGTATAAAGTTTACTTGAAAAAGTATAACCCGTATAATTTGAAAGTAAGTCTAAAGGTATTCAGATATAAGGCAACTAGTTTCATATGATTTGGGCGAATAAAAAACACTACAAACTTTTTTTTTTTGATATGAAAGTTACGCCAAACTGGTATAGGTAACAAAAACTTTTTTTTAAATGATTTCAACTTATATTTTTAGTAATTTCAATGGAAACTCCTTTCTTACTCCATGTTTTCAGTATTAAATAAGTTGGTAATAAACTTTTACCGTACCTACTTAAAAGAGATTAGCAATGTAAGTGTATTTCTTACCATCAGTATAGAATTAGCACTTAATAGTACCAACGTACCATCAGGATATTCGTTTACTAGTAAGAACGAACTTGCAAAAATAACCCTCGCTTGCAATAAAAAAACCGGCAAGTGCGAGTCGGACTCGCTCACAAAGGTTCCGTACTATCATCTATAATAAAAAATCACGTTGTTCAATGGGAGCCTCCTTTAATAATTACTTTATTATTATTTAATTATTTATTTTGAAAGTAATATTCAAATAAATATTCTGTGAAAATTTGTAACGTCTGCCTGTTACCGTTTTAAATATAAAGCAAAAAAATACGAAAAAAACACGTTTATTGTATGGGGTGTTAACATTCCTTAATATGTTATTTTTTTAATTTTTAGTATTTGATGTTATAGCGGCAACGGAAACACATCATTTGCGAAAATTTCAGCTTTTTAGCTATCATGGTTTATGAGATACAGCCTGGAGACAGACAGACAGACAGCGGCAGCTTAGTAATAGGGTCCGTTTTTATCCTCAGGGTAAGGAACCCTAAAAATGAATTCTAGGTCTTGACGATTGCTGAAACTACCGTTTCCACATTTTTTGATCAATTAACAAATTGTCTTCCAATAAAAGCGTCTACAGAGGTGACGCTTTCCGATTTTTTACAACCATTACTTCCCGTTGACACAATCGAGGAAAGCCATGACCTCGATGCTTGTTCTAATCATTCAATTTATAAGCTATTTTATAGTTAACAGCCAATTCTAGCACGTTTCATGGCCGATCAACCACATAGAGTTAAGATATAGAAAAAAACAACCTTGCTGGTTTCTTTTGTGTTTCCGCAGTTGAGGCTAATGTTTTACGGCATGAAAAAGACTGTTTTCTGCTTGTGCTAGGATCTTTGATTACAAATAAACAGTACTGTATTACTATTTAAATTCTGCGCTTCGGATTTACACTTTTTACAATTAATACTTTTATTTTTAAATTGGCTGACCTAATCTAAATTTAAGCGAAATGATTAATTATGTGTAATAACGACTCTACATAGATATCTTTAAAATACATTCAAATTTTAGAAGCTTGACGAATATAGCCGAAGCGCATAATTTAAATAGTACTACTGTACATACGTACCTATGCCATAACTATGTATTACTATTATTTTAAACATGGGATTGTCAAACTATTTTACCTACTAGACAAAGGAGAAGGTTAGTCCGACTATAATATAGTATATTAAAAAACATATTATGTTTTTTTGTAAGTTTGTAACGCGATTACTCGGCCAAATAACAACCCAACTGTAATTTTTCTTTTCTTAATATTCTTTTTTTTTTGTTTTTTTTTAACTGTAACTACAAAACCACTGCTGGGATTTTGATCAAATGTGGGACCATCTCAATATTATAAGCTACTTTTAGAAAAAAGAATGATTAAGTCCTGACGTGTAATAAACTTGAAGTCTGTATTTTTGCAGTTTCACTTTTATTAATGCATATTAATAATGTCGTCAAGATAGGCGAATATTTATGCATAATCTAACTTTCCAAAAAATCATCAAAATCAGCCGAGTAATTGCGTAACAAACATACAAAAATCAAATTAAAAAAACACAATCGAATTTATATCCTCCTCTTTTTCAAGTTTATTAGAAAAGAGACGATTTTAAAATTTGTGAAAAGACTTTTATTTTGGCTGTTACTGCATGACATAAAAGGTAGCATTTGTTAGAAGATGCATCTCCTTTTTTCCTACTGTACTATAACATATCTTTTACTATTATAGGTATATAATTATTATATGTGGGACTTAGTGACCTTAGTGTCTTCGGCTAGTCGTGGGTGCCCTGTTTGTGCCTCTGCCTACCCCTTCGGGCATATGGGCGTGAAGATACTTTTTTTAAATTATGACCCGAGAGTAGGATTTTATCACATTATACATAATTCCTAAGTGATTGACATAATCAAAACAAAGAAAAGTAGAGTTAAAGATGACGAGGAGCAGATGACAGCCTGTTAAATGACAAATAAACAGTGAACAACAACTCGTAAAATAGTTTTCAAAGCATGTAATTAGTTTTCTAAATTAAGCCAAACAATTAAAACGTTAATTAAGTTATTTCCGCCTAAATCTTAAATTAACTGACAAGTTCGCAATGACTGCTTTTTTAAAAAGTTTGCATTGTCAAAAAGTAGTGATCGTTAAAATTTGTTAGTAGCTGGACATATTAACTATAATTATTAGACTAACGCTGTTTGCTTAAAAACCAAAAACCAGCCGTACATATGATATTTTCCTTCATCGGCGCTTGGTAAAACTTTCAAATATTCATATTTTAAATGCAGAAACACTTGTACTGTTTTACGAATCACTTATATTATTTTATAAATAGCCTACCGGTTTCACTTATAACAGCATCATTCGGGCTAAAACTTACACTCATAAGCCTTACATTTGCTCTCTTAAGACTCAACTCATACTCATGACCGTCATAAGCTACATGCCCTTAACTTCAATAATTTTCATCATTACATGGAATACTGGTGAACATATTAAAAATACACTAAAGGCAGTATGGAGCTATTTTAGTAAATTTCACTTTTATTAGGTTCGCTGATTCAAATTTAAAAAGCCATTAGTTTTAGAAAGAGAGGATTCGAT
Source organism: Calephelis virginiensis (assembly GCA_002245475.1). Classification (NCBI taxonomy): domain Eukaryota; kingdom Metazoa; phylum Arthropoda; class Insecta; order Lepidoptera; family Riodinidae; genus Calephelis; species Calephelis virginiensis. The sequence goes on from NJDC01005604.1 coordinate 18,815, forward strand.
TCTAGCGCCTATGATATTCCTCGTGTCGCTGACGCCCGCGGACCGCGCTCAGTTATCATCAAATGGACAAATTATCCGGTAGCCTACTCTTTTAAAAAACCACGAGGACTGTCACAGGCAAAAGCTATTCTTAATAAGGTCCTATACAAGAATGTTGTATACGTCATAAAGCTATATTACCCCTGGAGGTTGCACTCCTAACAAAGGTGCTGATTGTGTACCTCAGTTGTCAATTCAAAATGGAAAAGTGTACATCAAATAGCTGTCAAATGACGTCATTTGTGTTTGCTACCTTTATTGTATTTCTGATGGTCACTGGAGATAGCAAATATGAAACACGTCATTTGACAGCTATTTGATGTACACTTTTCCATTTTGAGTTGGCAACTGAGATACATAGCCAGCTCCCTGATGTAATTTCCAAATACTCTTTCTAATGTATCTGTATCTTTCTCTCATTTTGACTTTATGAATTGACATCACAAAACTCTTAGAAAGAGAGGCCGTTATATTAGAGAGAGAGAGTTACCAATGTTTAGAAATGACATCAGTTCTTTCGTAGGAGTGTAATGTCCAGTAGTATTATAGCTTCATAGTATAGATCAGTGGTGGGCAAACTACGGCCCGCGCCGTTTGATTCTGGCCCGCCGAGCTTTTTTTTTCAGAAAAAGTATGAACCTCCTGAAAAAAAATTAATGGTCGAAAAGTTAAAAGACTTGAAAATTTAACAATTAGGACACTGAATCTATCATATACTTCAAACATATTTAGTTATTGCGTGTTTCATATGTTAAGATTTCATAAATCGATTTTATTTGAATAAAAGATTGTAAAAATAAAAAAATAAACGATTACAACATAATATATATTTATTACTTATATTTACAACTCTTTTTAATTAACCGGCCCGTCTCAAGATTTACTTTAATTTACTGGCCCGCCACTAGATTTTTTTAATTTACCGGCCCGCGATCGAAAAAGATTGACTACCCCTGGTATAGATACTTGAATTTCCTACAAACCCGTGCCGTTTCAAAGAAAATGTTGCTACGTTCGTGTCATTACTAATTCTACAAATCCATCATGTTATGTCAACATTGGATCGCGCATAACACAAAAGCAGCCATTTAAAATCAGTTTCTCTTCTTCATTAACTGGAAAATTGGATTCAATGAACTTTAAGTGAAAGTATCTAATGGCCAGTGGCATAACTCTTTTAAATGTGATTTACTTTTTTCTTTTTTAGTATTCATTTATGGATGTGTCTGGTTAAATATACATATTATACATTATCAAAATTGTATCTGTGTATTGAATATTACATAATATTCAAAAGATTTTTAATATTGAATGCAAATACGTAGACGAAAAAATTAAGTAAACTTAATTTATTTGCTTTAAAAATTTGTTACAAAACGTTTAATTAGACCACATTGTTTTATAAAAATAAATTAATATAATAATGGGATAATTTCCCTCCATCCCATTGATACGAGTATACAGGGTTACACCTAAAGCGCCAGCCAACTGTTGAGAAACAGTTCGAATTGTTAACATTTTCGACCTATGACAAAACTAAAAATGTGTCAGTGGAGACCGCTTCTGCATTCGCAGATTGGTAACGTCATGACTCGCACAAGGTACAACATAGCGTTACAATAAGTAAAGCATTTTTGAGGACTGTTTTCAATGAATGTTTATAAAAGTAAATATTAAAATTTGGAAAGAATATTTAAAATGCATCATTATATATATCATTATTTGAGCCCCTACCCCTTATATTCAAATTTGGCCGGTCCTTTTAAGGTAATCCTGTTTATTATATATACGGTAACAAACGTAGAGTGAACCTATAACTCTATACAACGCCAAATGTACCAAAAATATAATATACTGTTTGTTGCAATTAAGGAATTATAACTCTTACAGGCTTCATCATAATCACTGGCGTCCTCATCATCGCGAGGCTTTTGGGAGAGTCAGCGGGATGGAGAACGTCTCTAGGCTTCTCCGTCATTGGTGTCATAATGTTCACCGCGGCCGCCGCTGTCATCTTTTATGGTATGTTTTTTAAAGATTGCATTTTACGTAGGTTTATGATAACCTAAACGTCTTGAGTGTTAAGTATAATCATTACGATGATTAATTACATAAATAATACCACTATGATCATATTTCAGATCATACAATAGTTTTAGATAGAATAATTAGAAGTAGTAGTCAGCCGTTGGTCGAAATTCGGCAGTAATAAATTTTAATATCTTGTTGATAAGAACGCCATCTTCATTTCTCAAAACCAACTACTTTGTTTCCAAACTGTATGATGCGCCATTTGTGATCTTTTATCGTTATCATCAATATATTTGTTTGTGTGTGTCAAATGCATTGTAGTGTGGGCAATGTTTTATTTATTGATTTAATGTACTTTATAAGCATTACTATTGAAAAATATTAGCGTTCTGCACTTCTCCTACAGATAAACTTTAAGTGTACCACATTTTATGCTCCTGCGTCCGCGCAAATTTTCGTAAAAAGGGGTCCAAAGTTCTGACATCACGTATTAATATATAGATGTGTATTACTGATAAAAGATAAAGTTTTTGCAGCCACAATATCAATGCTCGTCTTTGATGTGACTCTGTATAATGCTTGCCAGTAAACTTTCCTCTCAAAAATCGATTAACATTTTTAATATCTTTATTCGACGAATATGTCATATTATCATGAGATCCATCTACTTATGTTTCTTCTTATAAAAATCCAACAAAATAATATCACTAGTCGGCGATGGGGTTTTCACATCTCTACGCCAATTTTCTTAGTTATATGAGTCATTTCACGTGCTTAAAGTCATTATACAATAAAAATTGTATCATTGTTAATATTAAATAGTAAATGACCATACCAGGTAACAACGTAGTTTGTGAGTCATTCGTCTTGCTCACGGCCAAGATCACTTATACCAGATAAATTAGCACGATATCGAGATAATAACCATTGTTTAAGTTGTGTCATGTTATATGCAAATTGACATTGAACTCATGCGCAAATAAAACTGGCTAGACACTAATAAAAACAACTAAAGACTAAAAAATATGTACATATTATCAGTTGTTTTTTACACACTCTCACACACAAACATTTTTTATGAGATAGGACAGAGACCAAGCACACGGCTCACCTCATGGTAAGAGACGGTTGAATGGTATATTTCGTTGATTTTCGATCATGTTCGATCGAACGATAATTTCTCGATTTTTTATGAGAATTCTCCCATGAAAAATGTTTTCCAAATTTTTATGGGAAGAATAAGAAGCAGACACATCTTCTGATTGTAAGAAGTAGATCTCACATAGTTTTTGCCAACCTTAATTTAGGATGTTAAGGCGACACAAGTATTATAAGAACGGATTTTTTGCACCAGGAATAGATAAGGCTACAAATCCAAACGACACGCAATCCTCTATATTAAGTCACGGTGCTTTTGACCAACAAGTTGGTACTGGCCTCAGATAAACTAAATATGTAAACCCGGGAGCAACACGGGGTAAACTAACTAATAATTGCGCCAATCAATAATTGATAAAAAACCAAAAAGCTTGTATCAACATTGAAGCGCTTAGAATGTCTTTAGATTGAATAATTTTAATAAAAGTCGCTAGTAACAGCTGTTAATAATATTGTTTGTTTCAGATTGGCATGGATCATACTACGCAAACGTACGACCTAACAAGCAATCCTATGATCTCCTAATATCCTCTGGAGTGTTCTCAGTCCTCAACGCTGCTGTGTTCCTGGTACATGCCTTCTTGACATTTAGGAAAGAGGCCGATTATTAAGTTATAATTATAAAAATAAGCTTTTAGATTAAAAATACAGTCTGATAATATATCGAAATATTATTCAGATGAGAATAGCTATTTTGATAATTACTTAATCGATTGTTTCGAAAACTAAACAGTAAAAGTGTTGTAGTATCAACCTAATTATGGGATTCAATAGTGATTTGAGAGGGGAAAGTATATCGATATATCTGATTTGAAATCTCTATCACAAAAAATATTAGGAGGAAAGTTATGTAAAGGAATTCAACGATAATAGAATCTTGCATATTATACAACATATACTGTTAAAATTACATTTTGTAACATTAAAACATGTTCATTATTTTAAAATTGCGTTTTAAAATAAAACAAAATGCAAATGTGAATTATGAGACTGTATTTTTAACATTCTAATTAACTTTTTATCTTTTAAAATTAAATAAGCGTTTATCATTTTTATTTACCCCAAAGTAATAGTTAATGTAAGGTATTATAAGTTTATTTATTAATAAGTAAGTATAGTTCATAATTATAAATTAGTAAAATATTCACGTTGTCCTGCAATGTAGCTTTGTTGTTCTAGAAAAAATATTAAAAATAAGATAATGAATGTTGTCCACGTCGCAGCTTTTCAATTTTTATTAATTTTATTCGGCCGAAAGTGCAAGTTATATACATTTTTTATAGTATTAAGATATTAGGTTAGTTTTCTTGTAAGTATTAATTTTCTATAGCAACACTAAAGACTACTGAGAAGTGTTCAAGGAGGAAAATTCTGTGCTTTTTATACCTACTCCGATATTATGGTTTCATCTTTTGAATGCACGTACAGTTACACACAATAATCTATAATAACATATTTAGCATAAGCTGTAGACATATAATGGAATTGCAATAAAGTTAAAAAGTTATATTTTTTTAACTTACAAAGATTTACACGACTGTTACAAAATTATTCCAATTTTTACATTTAGGTAATATGTTTAATTCCATCAGCAAGGATAAAGTTTGTCTATTTATAATATTAACAGTTGCTGAGAGATCTTTAATATGATTTTGAAAAATAGCTTTTTAGTAACGCAAACATAGTGAAAATAGAGTATGGGAAGTTTATACTAATTGAAATTTGATCCGAACAAGTTTTGGACTAGTACTTTTGAAGTACGATTCAAGCACATAAATGCATAACTCAGAATAAAAAAAAAGAATCGATGAATATTTTCTCATTAAAAAAATCAGAATAGAAATTTTATGTATTTGATTGAAAATACATTCCAATTTATATGTAAATAATTATTTGAATATAAAATTTAGGTCCTATGTAATTTCTATCGCATGATTTACTAAGACATTCCAACTTAATCTTTGAGTTTTAAATTTATAAATGTAAATTTTATTTTATAACGAAATAAACCACCGTTCGGTAATAGGTTAACATACTAACCATATTGTATTTTCTGCTATACAAACTATTAACAGATTAACAAATTATTAATAAAATGTAAATAAGCCTACGATAAACAACTTCAATATCTAGTAGGATTATTGTATAAATTATAATATTTTTTTTTGGTATGGAATCATTTTTTAAGCTTTGGAACATGTAGTCTATTCTCTATTCCACATGCGTGTAGTGTTGTAGCGTTTATATTTGTTAATTTTAGATATCGATAAAATATTATAGGAATTATTATAGGAAAACCAAAGCAGTAATCAGTATCCGTCCAGTGTTAATTAAGTTGAATTATTTTACTTCTTATAAGAACAATTAATTTTATTTGTTATTTTAAATTTCTTATTAAGCTTTCAGTTATAACTTTAAATGCTTTTAGTCGAACATTTTTTATAAACTTATTAATTTCAAAATATAAACAACTTTCAATTATTCTGATTACGTAATATATAAGTAAAATATAATTTTTGGCGCTAATGTTACCTAAAAAATAAAAAGGTACTCGCGTAATAAGACACGGCAAGTATTGTAATGTGTAATCAAATATTATATATACATACATAATTAATTAGATAATATAACGTATACATATGTAACTCGGTTGTTGTATATAAAATGCTGAAAGGTTGTTTTATTTAATGTTTTAAATAAATAAATTGCGTATGATTAATTGTTTGTTTTAATTTTTTACATTTCCCAATAAGCTTACGGATTCTAAATAAGGTTCGCAGGTAGGTATGCAACTGTAGTTCTTGGAAGTTGGAATCAACGAATTTTTTTTATGATATTGAAAGGCAAACAAGTAGACGAATTTCCTGGTGGTAAGAAATTCACGCCGCCTAGAGACATCAATGGTGATAATGATGCGTTGCCAACTGGAGACCGGGATGTTGGACATCGAGCAATAGTAAGTTTACTACCTTATCCTCCGAGCCGGAACACGTCAACGGCAAGCATTGGCGTTACGGCGCCAAGAATAGGTAAGGCGGTGGTACCAAATAAAAATGTCTGAAAATAGTACGAGGATGTTTGAACAATGCAGTACAGCACGTTTTTTGTTGAGAACCAGGTCTCGACCAGATCGAAGTATTAATGAGACGCCACTGTCCTATAGACATTACAATTTATTTGTTGGGATTTTACAACATTTTTGAAGTGTTACGGCCCTCTGTGTCTAGATTAGTTTACGTTCTTGTCCGGCACCCCGAGACGCGGTGGCTTTTTTAATAACTTTGCTTCTTATTTCAGATATTTTAAAGCGCACAGACACATTTAATATTAAATCGATATAGTTTATTTATATGTTTTTTTATTATATATTAATAAAAAATTGCCGGGAGATTTGTTGTAATCTATCATTGCATAAAGTAAAAAATAATAAATTGAAAGCAGGAAAATGCAGGAAATGTTGAGCTGCAACTCTAGGATAGTCGTTAAGTAGATTAGAAGATATAAAAAAACGTTTTCAACTATAGCTTAAAATAAATAAGTGAGATTTTATTACACAAGCTACTAAATCGCCTCGGTATTATTCTAGCGGTTCGAAGTTGGATATGACTTTACGCAGTTAGGCGCAACTTTCATATAAAAAAAATAAGTTTGCTATGTTTTTATTCGCCCAAATCATATGACACTAGTTGCCTTATATCTGAATGCCTTTAGAATTAATTACTTTTAAATTTTACGGGTTATACTTTTTCAAGAAAACTTCATACCAAATTCGGGTTTGCTATGTATCTATGGAAGTCCCGCCTCTTATTACGTAGTATTTATATACTCTTTGACTTTCTAATAAAAACCATTGTTTTGGATGTTTGTTTGATTGGATATTTGCCAGCGATGTGCGACACTGTGATACTGAGAGATATTAAGATTTTAAAATGCTTTTGATATTAAGATGCTAAGAAGTTTTTGGGATGAACAGGAAAAAAATCGGTATAGTACCTACAAACCGGGAATCGGATCTGGATCTTTAGATAAGCAGTTTTGGTTTTGCACAAACGAATCATTACTGTGTCTCCTGGTGATCTACTACAGTTACTTTTATCAAAAACCTGCACCACAATTAAACCCGAACCTATCACTGAAAACCGCATCCTGAATGGACTAATAGTTTTGGAGATAAATAATATGGATGTATGCAAACAAATGTTAATTGCAGCGTCCTCTGGTGAGCTTTCAGCGTAACGCTCTTCTAAGAATATGTACTAATCATAATATATGTAAGGCATTAGCCAGTCACTAAAAACGGGGCTAGTTGTTTTAGATATAAATGGTGAGATTTGTTAGTACAAACAAATATTCACTACACTGCCTCCCGGCTATCACCGTAGCACCAACATGCAATAAAAACATGCACCAATCAAATACAAACTCATTACTGAAAACCGCATCCAAATCGGACAACTATCACTGGAGATATTTAAGATATAATGGAAACAAAATCTCGTAAACTATTTATAGGTACCGACATGGTCTAGTCCAGCTGTGTAAGAAAAATGTACATTTCATGGCTATAAAAAAATATAATAATAGTATTAAAGACCTATTTACCTATGAATAAATTTAAGAAGTAACTATCCGCATGGCTTTTGGAACGATGTTTCTATGACATATGTGTTATCATTATTTTACATAGAAATACGAAGAGGTCAATGTTATTTTATTATAAACTAGCGGCCCGCCCCGGCTTCGTACGGTTATGAAATATACGTATAAACTTTCCTCTTCAATCTCTTTATCTATTAAACAAAACCGCATCAAAATCCGTTGGTTAGTTTTAAAGATTTAAGCATAGTAAGGGACAGAGGAAGCTACTTAGTTTTATACTATGTAGAGTAGTAGATTGCAGTGGTAAGACATTTTTATTTATTTTGGGTAAGTGACATATTTATTTATTTATTTTATTGTTTGAGAAATTTTGTTTCATTTGACGAGTATTATTTTTAATTTGCACATTTATAGTAGCGTTTTTAATTATTTATACTGTCATACATTTTTGACATTTAATGTAAAATCTTTTCAATTTTAATTTATCATTTAAAACTATTTAGAGAGTTTTGGCGCCATCATGAATGAAGATGGTCGTAATTTTTTCATTATTATTGAATTGTTTATATTGAGAGAAAATGGTTAATGTAGGTGGGAGTTAGATTAATTTTGTTCAGTGAAAGTGCACAAATGAAATAATCATGAAGAAATTAGTGTATCGTCTATTTCCTCGCTGCCATCAAATCTCACTAGATGAGCTTGAGTAACGAAGCCACCGCTTTACTCAAGACCCTGACCTGACATGATTTTGTACATAGTGACTAATGACTGTATAAGAATTAAGAATTAACTTTCTTGACATTGGCAAAGTAAATCGTGAAAAACCATCGAAAGCCGTTTATAAAAGAAGAAGAACTTTAATTTTTTTCAATTCATTAGTTTTTTTTAATTTTCATTGTTTTTATAATTTGATTATACAATTTAGTTATGAATAAATTTCATTGTTCAATTTTGACATTTATCTCATAATCATCAAAACAAGTATTATATACAATATACATGAGAGTTCTAATAATACATGGCAAACATATCACAATAATATAATACAATAATATTTTGTTAATGTATTTTGTATGATATTGCATACCAATTATTGTTTTGGTGAAATAGGAAGGAATATTAAGCGCAAATAAAGATATTATCATTATTAACATACACACATACACGATCACTCACGAACGAATCCCAAGATCCAAACGTTACAAAAATAAAGTCATTTTATCTTCTCCACAGTCTCAGAAACCATTCCATATCCGTTACCATTTGGTAGATATTCTACCGTTCCTTTACCTACCTTATCAATTTTCAATCAGTACCTACATACAAGAAATTCTAGTAATAGGTAGCGAGCTTTTACCTGTGGGTTAGCTCTCATTTAAATAAATAAAATGTATTCTATATTACTTTTAACATATCCAAAAACATGTACAAAGTTTCATCACCAAACTTAGTTATTTAGTTTTCACGTGAAAGTGTTACAAACAAACAGTAATAGTAGTAACAGTAGTAGCTTATGTAATCATAGGCGTGAAAACCTGTTTTTTTTTTGCACGTTTATAATTTATTAACACAAAACTATTATGTTCCCCTACTAAACTTCTGTCTAGAAATCTTTTGAAGTTAGTAAGTAGGTTATGTACTTTCTGGAAGTTATACCTACAGCTTCTTTTGGCACGATTGGGAAAGATGATGCAAATGAATTTTTACGATGCGCGCACACACCGACGGATAAATGTGACAGTCTGAAGTTAGTTGCCACTACAGAAAAATGCAACACCCTAAAATTTTTTGCGAACCTTTTTCTTTGGTATTTTTGGTTTGCTACGCCAAAGAAGTATAACTTCTTACGTGCGTACATGAGTACACACACTCTTTTTTTTCTTTACAAAACACAAAGTTAACGTATTTTTTTTGCTTTTATTGTCCAGTGTTAAACAAAACTATACAACAGAGGTTCCCAAACTCTTTTGGTCTAACGACCTCTTTAAAAGTCAGTAAGCTTGCAACGCCCCCTACTCTTTTTATCTTAAAAACCTCATTAACGCGTAAGTCTCGCTTTTAATTTAATTAAAACTACATTCTAAACGAGACTTTTCTTAGTAGAGAGAGTAATAATGATGCTACTTGATAATGTCAAGCGTCTCTTATTCAAAACCATTATCCTATTTTATCGTATAAGTTATATTTATACAATGGTATATGAATATGGATGTTGTGTAGCCTGAAGATTTTAATTTCAGTGAATTTCATATTTTAGAAGTAGTTTGAGTATCAAGTCACCCATCGCCACTTTTATTTTCTGGGCCTCTTGCCGCCCCCTTCGAGGCGTCTAGCGCTCACAAGGGGGCGTTATCGCCCACTTTGGGAAAGACTGCTATACAATAAAAATGAAAGATGTATGTGCAAATATATTGTATAAAAATATAGAAGACATGGCAGCATAATGGTCTTAGCCGGTCCCAGAAAAGGATTGATTAAAAAACATATGATAAGTGTCAACTGTCAACCATCAAATATCAGATGTCGTAAGACAACTGACAAGACAATATTTACATTTGTATAACCTTTAAAATATAATATCAATAACGCTTTTACCAAGAAAAGTATTGAATATTTATTAAAATAATAAAGTCACAAGCCTACTTACCTTTTCAGCTTTAGCCAAGTAAACCCAGAGCTTGCGCCAGGTAGAAAACTTTTTCTGGTCACTAAAATTGTATTGCATTTCTTTCGATGCATATCTGGTGCTTAACGGTGAACGATAGTTACAATATTCCGAGTTTTGTAACTCTACAGGAGCGTCAATAGAAAACATGATGAAAATCACTAGCAATAATTTAAATTGGGTAAAAATAGTCAATTCGCTAACGTGTATTCAGTAGCAAGTATACTGAAGACTAATGTCAAATTGGCCTAATATCAATATGAAGGTCAGTCGTCAACGCGGGAGAATTCAATTTGATAACAAGGTTATCGTATAGAAATCTGATGTAAGAGTATCTTGACATAGGTCTGTATTGCGAAAACAAAAGCGGAACAAATAAGTAGCGCAACATAAAAATATTGTTGCTCTATGAATTTTGCCCCAGCTTTGCTCGCATTATTTAAATCTAGTACCTACTAATAAATAAAATTAGTGGGACTGGGGATACATCCACTGTCAAATCTATACTATTGCTCATGTACATCTATGATTCATGCTATTTGAAGAATAAAGGTAAATTACCTCTGTACCAGGCAATTAATTTCTCACTGACAATGACAATGTGACAAGATTTTAGTCCTACAACAACCTTTCATACTGTACCAGTCAACATCCGTGTTGGTCATTGTACTAGTCCAGTTTGGATTAGAATTGAACCATCATCATCTTTGGTGCGTATGTGCAACATGTAATTCTAAGCACCAGGAACATTAGAAGCAACTTTTTGACACATTGTAATTAAAATGCATGGATTACCTAACCTTTCCCAAAAAAGTAAGTATTTTCATACCCATATCTCCGAAGGGGTAGGCAGAGGCACAACCAGAAAATTGGAAATACCTCATTTTCTTTTGGTCGCCTGATAAGGGATTTGAGCCCAGGGACTTTATGAAGTCAAGTCCAACACGTGGACTACTAAACCACAGAGGCAATTACCCTACCCTAGATTATCTCTAGACAAAAAACTGCAAGCTACATTTTTCACAGTCTATGAGAAATGGTTAGTTTTTATTGTTTGTTTTGACTTTAAAATCAGAAGCCCTGTTTTCAACCAACTCCAACAAAGGAGGTTCTCAATTTGACTGTGTTTTTTTGTATGTTTTTATGCAATTACTTGGCCAATAGCCATTTGATTCTAATGGTTATTTTTTAGACAGACATGATTCTGAGGTGGTCACATTCTAGTTTCATTGTATCTTAAGAAAAATGAAAAATTTATGCATTAATAGTATAACTCAAAAGCTACTTGTAGGATATTGATAAAGTTTCTGTGGGACCAATTGGAACTCTTCTTTCGATATTTCAATTCAAACATAGTGCCCAATGAAACAGATGAAGTCGGTTTTTTGGAGTTTTACTGCCCTTAATTATACTCAATTATTTTATTAATTAAGATCAAAATTATGCTTCAATGATCTATTAAAGTTTTGAGATATTCTTCCTTCTGATAAAAACTTAATCTATGTGGTAAATTTAAAAGTGTAACTTTGTATAAGACACTGCAATTGAAAATGCCTAAATCTGTCCGACAAAAAGTAAGAAACACATACATAAAAAAATTATAGCAGTCAAACACATAACCTCCTCCTTTTTTTGGTTGGTCTATCCATAAAATAAACAAAAATCATATGTATTCAAATACTTTAATAAAGTTCTCAGTGCATAAAAATATATTGCCTCAGACATTTAACTTACAAAAGTCTAATTTATAAAAATTCATATAAACAGCATTTACATTATAGTGATCTCTGTATCTTATAATAATTGATTAAATAAAGCTGGGATGTTATGGAACTCTCATCAATGCAATTCCTTAAGGCATGTACAATGAATGAACTTAGTACTCACATAATTAAAAAGAGTATAATATTATGCATTACTTACGGCCACAGTCGAAGAAGTCAACTATCTTTTAGTCCGTCAGAAAGTTGACATTTTCTACAAAAAATGTGACAGTGATAACTTTTGTTAAATGTCTCCGAGTGTGGCCGTAAGCCTAGCTAGTAATATATCATCAACAAACAACACAATCTATTCCAAAAAACGGTAGTATCGTTTTTGACAAGATTGGAAACCAAACAAGTTGACTCCTCTGATGATAATGGAAACCTTTAAAACCCATGGAAAGTTGTCAGTCTATGGTTGAAACATATTTATCTACTTGCTTCCTACTATCCTTGATTTTCTGATTCAATGTGCTGACAGCCACAGACACCAATAAACTACATGGGCTCATAAAATAATATAAATATTGTTGACAATATGTCTGTACCCCATAGGAAAATTCACGGTGCCATAATGAGGTTGGGCAGCACAATTAAGAACTATATAAAGTCAGCTTAAGAAAAGAAAGGTATATGTAAATGTGTATGTTTGTCTACTTAGAAAAAGAGCTTATCGATGCCAAACATATTTTACAAAGAAAAAAATGACACTAGCAGCATAGAATGCTGTTTGTATATTACTTATTTTTAAGAGAATTGATTATTAAAAATATGTTAGTCAATCTCATTTCAGCAATAGAACGATGAGCGACAGATTTTTGCAAGTTGACTAAGATGTAGCTAGTGGAGTACTTTTAACTATTTTTTAACTGAATTTAAATGAGGAGGTTATATTTTCGACTTCTATATTTTTATGTATGTATGTATGTATCAATTTCTCTGTTATTTCTGAATAGATTTTAAAAATTCTTTTTTATTTGTAAGAGTGTACTGTCAAGGTGGTCCCTTTGCCACCAAGTCTGTTTCTGGTGATGGAATCTCAGGGAGACCAAGAAAAATTCACAATTTTTATGTAATTAGATGACTTACTATTGACATTGAAGTCGGTTGTTTAGTTTTACCATGCTTAAATTACTATCCCAATTATCCAAGAGCGTTCCACGGGAGTACTTAATTTAAAAATGCGGGTAAAAATATGGGCAATAGTGTTAAAAATAAAATATGCATAAATCGTTTTTTATAACAGTAATAATTAGTGACAACTAATACGATTGTGACGTTTTAAATGTATATCCCTACTTAATAACGCAATAAAAAGAGGAAATTATCATATTTGTCCTATGTTTTTGACTATCCTCATGTATATTTAAAAAAAATATAGTTTTCGCATGTTATATAAAAACTTTGTTCCAAAACTTCATAGTTAAATCATCATAAAAATAAACAGTAAATTGTCGTCTGTATACCAGCTTTAGTTAATCAAACCATTATGACAATATAATATCAGTCTAATTGTAATTAGTAACTTAAACAGGTCTGCATTCTCTTTAAATCTATACAGTTCTAACCATATTCAACTTCTGATTGATTAAAACGCCCGCGCCAATATAATGAAACTCATTTTTTTATTAATTAGAGAATTTAGACTTTTTCAAAAACTTGTACTTTTCCACAATATAATTAACGCATTAGCCATTTAGAAGAAATAGCTGTCTTATATTGGTGACTTGAGCCTAAGTTGAATATGGGTAGTTTTATATCCCCAAACATTTTCATACAAATATACAAAATATTTTTAACAAAATTTATGCTTTCTTCTTCAGAGACGCCATCATCTTTTCTAACTTCATAGCTTTCTGCATGTCCCCTTTGATCTTCAGTTTACCCATCATGAATGCAGTTGCTGGTTTTAATTTACCTGAAACGAATGTAAAAAATAATACCTTTAAAGCCTGCCAATATCATGATTTAATTAAAAAAAACTGTGAGTTTTGGCGCCATCGTGAATAAAGATGGCCGTAGTTTTTTCATAATTATTGAACTTCGAGTTTATGTTGAGTGAAATTGGTTAATTTAAGTGGGAATTAGATTAATTTTGTTCAGTGAAAGTGCACAAATGAAGTAATCATGAAGAAATTCAAACTAGTGTATCGCGTGTTTACTCGCATGTGCAATAGACGAGCTTGAGTATCGAAGCTACCGTTTTACTCAAGACCCAGACATGACTGTAAATAGTGACTAATGACTGAAATAAGGGCATAATTAATACCGAAGACATGGCAGATTGGCCTATAAGTCGCCGTAGCCGGTCCCGGAAAGGGGCAAATTAACTACTAAACTTAAGAAATATCTAACACAAAACACACATTGAAACGTCCACTTCGCTAAATTTGTGAACCCAAAGACCAAAAGACCGTTGCCAAAAGATGAAACTGTTACAATTATCCCTATTCAGACATATTTAATATAAATAAGGATAATATAATATAATCGATCGAGTAAGGACCAGTTGAAGAATAGATCATCCAGGCAGCTCGTAAAAGGCGAGCACAAGCTTTGTGTCACCAACACCGTGACATCTGACTGGTAGAGTTTAGAAGCGACTCGCCCGGATTGGTACCACCGCCTTACCTATTCCTGCCGCCATAATGTCAGCGCTTGCTGTTGACGTGTTCTGGTTAGGAGGGTAAGGTAGCCAGTAAACTTACTTTTGCTCGAGGCCTAACAACCCGGCCTAAGGTTGGTAACGCACCATTACCAACTTTGGTGTATCTAGGCGGCGTGAATTTCTTACCATCAGGAAAGTCACCATGCTTATGCAATTTGTCATCAGCTCAGAACTTTGTTTACGTTACATCCATGCGTCTTATATGTTTCATGGGATAAAAATAATTATTCGCATTTTTTTTTATTTCATAAATCAAGTGTTATCGATTCTGTCTCCCAAAATTTGGCTGATGCTTTAAGTTGCACTTTAATATACAACGTCCATTCACTTAAACGGTATTGATACACCTTCATGTTTCTGCGGTTTTTTTATTAAAAAATTGCAGCGGACGGCGGATATAAAAGAAAACGGCAGAATTTCGAGGAATGTCTACATCACGATATAAGTTTTTTATACTTAGAGCATAAATACAACTTCGAATGCTTTTAACTTAGAATTCAATTTTTAAGCAGGGGGTACACATTGCCTTACTTGAAATACCTTTCCTACACCATTACTAAGCGGAACTTTCATTCCTTTAATAAGAACAATAAAGTTGATAAGTCTATTCTACAAAAGCATCAAAGCACGTTTAGTTTGAAAATCAACAATTTTGCGCAGTGCGGAAACGCACAACCCGCAGATAGCATTTCAGGAAATAAATTTATCAGAAAAATCGTCTGTCGGTTTCGTCTGTATGACTCACCAGCGAACATGTCCGCGAAGTTAGTGCTGTCCATGGTGAGGGTCGCGTCTGGTGAGTGCTTGGGTTCGCCCTGCCCACACGCACCGTCGCCATTTTTCAGGTCCAAATGCCACACGCCTTCCTCCTTGCCTAATCAAAATATATTTACGGGTTAAAGAGACAGTATCTTTATCATAATATAAATATACATTTATATATTATTATAAAGCATTATTCTATTCGGAAAAAAAAGAAAAAACAATCGTGTAAATTTAAAGAGCGATAATAAGCGAACAAAAACACGACTTCCTTAAAATGTTAAAGTTATGAGGAACATATTATTATAAAAACAAATAAAATTATCAAATTTGCAAAAAATTTATACGTAATATGGGGCAACAAATCAGGAAAGAGAGCGCGAAAGTCGAAGACAAACAGTTTGTGCTTGACCTTCGTGGAGTGCATTCAATTTTTTCTGAAAATGTTTCTGTTATGAAGCGAAACGTACGTTGATTCTTTAGTAGTGTGCAGAAATATACAAAATGGTTTTTAAAAAGCATTTAAATACAAAATGCAAAATACTTTTCAGATTTCCTATTTCAATTTACAAAATACGATAGTTTTGGGTTATGTATTTCAAAAACTAAATTGCATTTACTTGATTAAATTGATCAAATCAAATGATATTTTTATTTTTTTTAGTTATATTACATG
>NJDC01005604.1:35586-47137 GCA_002245475.1 Calephelis virginiensis
ATTATAAAAACAAATAAAATTATAAAATTTGCAAAAAATTTATACGTAATATGGGGCAACAAATCAGGAAAGAGAGCGCGAAAGTCGAAGACAAACAGTTTGTGCTTGACCTTCGTGGAGTGCATTCAATTTTTTCTGAAAATGTTTCTGTTATGAAGCGAAACGTACGTTGATTCTTTAGTAGTGTGCAGAAATATACAAAATGGTTTTTAAAAAGCATTTAAATACAAAATGCAAAATACTTTTCAGATTTCCTATTTCAAATACAAAATACGATAGTTTTGGGTTATGTATTTCAAAAACTAAATTGCATTTACTTGATTAAATTGATCAAATCAAATGATATTTTTTTTATTTTTTTTAGTTATTACATGCGTACATATCTTCACACCAAGTCCCTTACGGGGTAGGCAGAGATTATCGAGTGCCAGACCTGACGATCCTGATAAACCTGTCTAACTTCCTTCACATTCATTACCCTTTTCATACAAACACACCGGTTTCAGAGACTCTTGACACCACCCTCGGATAATATCCAATTAATCTGATCGTTAAATGTCAGCCTTGGTCTCCCCGGGTACCTACAACCATCCACATTCGCATTGTATATCTGTTTTGTCAATCTTTCATTTGTCATTCTTTCCACATGACCGAACCAGCGCAGCTTGTCCTTTCGCATTTTAACACCAACACTTTCTTTCAATCCCACTCTTTCTCGCATCTCACTGTTACGAATGCGGTCAGCGAGCGTTCTCATTTAGACAGCATTTACCCTACTTCCATGCTTTTTCTGGCATACCCAACTCTCACTTCCATACAATAACGTTGGAATAAGCACAGAAATATGCAAAGCTCTAGCTTTTTGACTTTTTTCGCTGCACACACTATCCTCTATATCCGCGGTGTACTTTCCATCCCTGCTAAAGCACCACAACTGAGATATACACTTTCATTCACTTGCTCCAACACTACATCATCAACCAAAACTCTTTATTCAAATTTTAGTAATTTATCATAAAAAATTGAATAGAGTCATTGTATCTCTACCTACTGAGCCATATGGTACCTTATGCATGATATTTTGGTCATATTTATTTAAGCATCATCCAGACGGCTGTAATTACGCCCCAATCGCGCCCCTTCCAAAAAGGTGACCTAGGTGGAAACTTTGAAATAAATCAAAATTTGGACTAAATCTACGTTCCACAGAAATGCAAAACCAATGTTTTAATCCGTGTGGAACCCTTATTATCAACACGCGTGTCAATAAATTTTGTATGTTTTTGATAGCAATAAATACCTACTCAATTTAAATAAAGTAAAAATCCAAACCAACGAAAAAAAGACAGACAGACATTTTGTAATTTGTGTTGCAATTTATTTCGGTTAATTGTGCATATAGTTCTTGTTTTATTATTAACAATTGAACAGACATACGTACATGCGTTTTCCGTCAGGGATTAATAAAACCCCTCAACCCTCGTAGGGGTTGAAACAACTTATCACAATTGTTATGGAGCTACGATGACACGGACCAAAAACACATGCACACAAACAATTTAAACTTACAACAACTCTCATCTTATGATGTACTTTAGAAGAACTGCAAAGATTGTAATCTTTAACATACATAATAAAGTAACTTTAAAACCATAATCCATAAGCCATCTCACATTGAATTCATCAGGTCATTGTCATAAGTCCTCGTCATCAGACAAGGACAGATCATAATAAACTACAGCAAAGAAGTAAGAACCATCTTGATCACGTCAGCTTTCAAACAAAAAAACCGCATCAAAATCCATTTATCCGCTGAAGTGCTACGATGCCACAGACACACACACCAAGGCACGTCAAACTTATTACACCTTATTAAAAGTATTAAAATAAACATCGATTTTTATTTACTTTTATTTTATTTATTTATTATTAGTTTTCGTTGTTTTCGTTTGACATTGACGCTAGTCAGACATAAGGCGCGCATTCTGACCAAAGAAGAAAAAGGGGCCAGGGCCCGTATGGCTAGCAGGCGCCTCTATAAGTCAAATTCGGCAATCTTCGGCGTCTTTCGTTATTTTCATTTTGTGTGACTGGTAATAGTGGTAATGTTATTCTAAATCAATGGGTAATGTTTGATAAACTTATCACAAAGTATTTTGCATTCTAAAATGAATTTTGAAAATGCGACGTACATCTCGAAAGGCATTTCAAATAAAATACAAAATGTTTTTTACTAAAAGGCATTTAAATGCAAAAAACAAAAAAGGTATTTCCATTTAAAATAGAAGTATTTCAAATAAATCGCATCTCTGGTAGTGTGTGTATTGTTGGTGCTAATAAAGCAGTTTAGTGGTGTGTCTGTGTTATGTGGAGCTCGATATATTTGGGGTCATTGGCATCCGGTAAGTCCAATTCATTAGTAACGCATTGTCTTTCCTGTTTTGTCGCACCATAATTTGTATGTATATTTTGGCGGGAAATTGCAAATTAAATAATTTTATTTGGATTAAGTATGGATTTCCGCAAATTAACGCCTTCTTCTATCAATTATTACATTGAATATTTATAATGTTTTATTAGTTTAAATATGTTGCACTTTCAATGTGGGATACATTAACCACGTTTGTTTGTAGTGGATGTCGAGGAACACTTTGTGGTATGACAAGTGTGATAATACTCTCGATAATTAGAACCATCCAGCCAATTAAAATATTTACACGCCACATCAATGGGTGCGTTTATTAGTTAGGGGGTTTATGTATTGGAATTATTACCTTTTACATTAAACTGGAAAACAGCTTGAGTTTTTTTCACTAATTCTGGTGAAATCGTTTTTCCAATCAATCCAAACAATTCTGATATTTGACCACCTGACTCAGTCTGAAAAAAAAAATAACTTTCGTCATTCCAATTAAAAAAACTAGAACATAAAGTAAATATACAAAAAAAACTCAAAATGAATATAATAATAAAACAGAATAGTGACTAACAAAAGTACAAAATGGTCCAAGCGAAAAGCGAAATTAAAGCGTAAATGTTTCTAGTGGTACATTTAAAGTGGTCATAGATAAAAAAAATAGGCATCACACCTTGACATTTCCTTTTCCTTCCCCCGGGACCTCCAAAAAGAAGTCAGGTAACAGACTTTTTACATTACCTGCGAACAAAACAGTACGCCAATGTCGATAAATAATTACATAAATATTTAATTAAACATTTTAAGACTTAC
The DNA here is from genome assembly GCA_002245475.1 of Calephelis virginiensis. Lineage (NCBI taxonomy): Eukaryota > Metazoa > Arthropoda > Insecta > Lepidoptera > Riodinidae > Calephelis > Calephelis virginiensis. The sequence goes on from NJDC01005604.1 coordinate 38,816, forward strand.
ACACTGAATTTAAATGACCTTTTCAAAGAATCTGATTATTTTAACATTGTTGCTGATTATTTTATAAACCAGCAATTCCTAAAGGGGGTTGTGTAGAAAGGCCATTAGGGTTTCAATACTTATAGATATAGCCGTGACTTCTCACAGAGTTTTTAAAAAGAATTATCTGATATCTTTACTCAAAATTACATAAATTTAATACTATTAGAAAAAACAGCAGCAACCTATATATTCTTTAACCTTGGTTTCTTCATAAATTCCACTATCTGGGGTATTATAGCTCGCGAAAATATGTGCACTTTGTTCGTTATTAGATAATTTATTTTAATAGTTTGCTATAGAAACTAAAATTAAAGTAATCTTATGGCATAGGGACCATGTCATAAGAGTTTAAATCTCATCTCTCTTATGCTCAAGACATATCAAACAATGCTCAACAGACAAATATCATTTCGTAAGTTGCTACCCTGATATTTTTCAAAATAAATTGAACTATAATTTATATTTTGTAAATAATTATAAAACACAAGTTTTGTTTTTGTTGAATACAAAAAAAACTTTAAATACAAATTCCCTCAGCAATTTGGCAAGAAAACTCCCAAATTAGGTGTATACGAATTAAAACGAATTCGCTTTTTTAAAGTGTAAATAAGTTTTTAAAACTGAAAAAAATTCTACCACACTTAAAATTTGTAATTACTATAAAATATTAGCATATACAAGTGTTTCGTTGCTTTCTATAATTTATGCTTTGTAAGCTATTCATGTAGAATACACATTTTCCTAGTAAGGACAGTTTCTAATCTGCAACGCTAAAAGCAGCTTAGAAACTATCCGCAAATTGTAAATAATTACTTTGGTACAACAAATACGATATTTGAAGATGGAAGCTTAAAAACAAAATTTAAATAAAATAAGTATCTTCACGCCCATATCCCCGAAGAGGTAGGCATAGGCACAACCAGGGCACCCACGACTAGCCGAAGATACTAAGTCCCACAATGTGATAGGTGGCAAGCCTATCGCCAATTGGGCACATATCCTATCCCGAGCAAAATTTTTTTTTATTAGAAAATTGGAAAAAAATGTATATTTTTTATCTATGACCACTGAAACTAAAAGAAAAGAAACATGCTACAATTACCAACTATTTATGAAGCTACTACTCTTACAAGTCAGACATTCGACTAGTACCTGTTCCTTGTTGTGTACGGCGGAAGTATGGAACCGCCTTAAGGTGGCACTAGACACAGTTTGTTTATGGTGACCCATAGAGCCAGGATGGTCCAAGAAACCATCCAACAAAAGCTTGTCTGCGTTCTCTATGGCCAAAAAAGTGATGTTATAATCAACGAACCTGAGGGCTACCATAAGCTCATAAAGCATTATTATTTTAATAATACTAATTGTCATCGTAGAAAGAACATCCCTAAGATGTGTGTCATAAAGTTGCTTTTAAAAGTGGACATTTAGCAACATGGCTATAACACTGCTATATATGGCTCTCAAAAAACAACGACAAAGGTTTACAAGAATAAATTACTTTAATTAAATTTTAGTGCATTTAAAAACATATTCACAAAAGAAACAGCCCTTAAAATGTGATAATGGAGGAAAAAACTTATTTAACCGCAATATGTGGAGGGGGAGCTTCTTTAAGGTCAATATGACAGGTAGTTAAATGACTTTATATTAATGCGTATCATAAAAGTTTAAAAGAGCTGTATCAGAACATTGAAAATAGTCAAAGTGGACATTGATTACTATAATGTTTCTAATTATAAAACCTTTTTTTTGCAATTCTTGTCTACTTTTTTCCGCAATGTATTATGATCAAGCTTTCATTGCCTGAAGGATTGGGATCTTATTATCGATTGGATTGGATAACAAAAGTAAACACTGATTGATGCTGGTTTAAAATTATAATATATCTAACTTATAGGACAAAATGAGGAAGTATCTATAAAGAAAAAGTAACTCACTTGGATCACATGCATAAGGCGTCATGTCTGCGATTCCTGCTTGTTTTAACACATCTTCATCTATTTCGAAATTCCCAGTATACGTTTTAGGATCTCTGAAATGAGTTAATATATATCACTTATAGAAATGTCTCTCGGCTCGGGTTCGATTAACGACGGGGGCAAGCATTTGTGTGGTTTATTAAATTTATTCTGGTATCTATTTAAGTATTACTATGTATTAGTGTCGTTGACTAACACCTATTACACCGGCATATAATTTGCTTACTTTGGAGTTAAATTCAATTTATAATTCAGGAGTATAGTAGTACTATTTAAATTATGCGCTTCGGCTATATTCGTCAAGTTTCGAAAATCCAAATATATTTTAAAGAATATCTATATAGAGTTGCTATTACACATAATTAAACATTTCGCTTACATTTAGATTAGGTCGGCAAATTTAAAAATAAAAGTATAAAGTGTGAAAAGAGTAAAAAGTGCAAGGCCGAAGCGCATAATTTAAATAGTAGTACTATACGATTATATTTCTTTTTTTTTTTATTTAGGCGGCGTACCTCTTGAAGAGTCTCACGTCAAAACCAGATGTAAAAAACCTTATCTAACGTCACAAAGTAATAATGGTGGTATATTTACTAGTTTTAAATTATTGCTACCTTCTTTCAACGATAGGTACTAATAGAAAGAGACAAAACACGTTTAGTACTGTCATATTAGTTTGTGCATGACATTTTTCAGACATTTAATATATTCCTCGGGAAACGTTGATTTAAAACATCACAAGGTGAGATGTCCGAACTAAACTAACATGTTCCTTCTCATTTCTTTCTGTTTCATTAAAAAAAGACAGCATATACAAATAGCTGGTGCTTAGCTAAATTACAACCACACCTGCACTCGGCGCTATATGAGTATTCAACCTGCTTTTTAAGTTTCATTTATAATTCAGGTCTTCTTGTCCTGCGCAATATGTGCCTCTGCTACACATGTCAAGATTGCATTTTGTACACTAAGTCATCTATACGAAGTACTACTACTTATTCTGTGCCCTGGGGGTTGCCGAGAACGCTAACGTGAAACATTAAATTATTTTATTTAATTATTAAATTAAAACAGTATTTTTATCTTTATTTTTAAAAACCCTGATGATGCAGTAAAAAGTGAAACCGGTTGGCTATAGAGTAACGAAAAGTATTAAATAAAGTGTAAAGTGGATAAGTAAAAGTGTTTACTTCAAAAAACTGTGTATACAATGGAATTACACCAAGTGCCGACGATAACAAGTATAGATTTTAATAGCAGTATTATTTCCATGTTGTTAAATGTACACTTATAAAAGCCATTTCATGGCATATATCTTAAGATTGTCTTTCTCCAATGACAGAGTACTTTTGAAATAATATTGCTTTAAGCGTTCATGGTAGGGGCTTTCGGTGACCTGGACTATAGCATCTACAGAAACCTACTTCAGAGTCTACTACCCAGTCTCTCACAAAACTGATAATTCATCCTAAATTACTGGATTTTTATATATTTCAGTAAGTAACCCATTCGTGAACATTTAGAAAGGACACGAAGAGCGAGAAGATACTGGCGCAAGACATTGTGTATGCATTTCTACGAGTACACATCTTTAGTATTCTTAGCTAAAAAATATGTTTTGTTAAATAACTAAATAAATAAATATTCCTGGACAATTCACATGAATTAAATCTAACCCCAAAGTAAGCAAATTATATGCTTGTGTTATGGGTGTTAGTCAACGAGAATAATACATAGAAATACTTAAATAGATACCAGAATAAATTGTATAAACACACAGACCCGGAAATGCAGTCATCTAAATGCTCATCACATAAATGCCTGCTCCCGTCGGGAATCGAACCCGAGGCTCGCGGTCGGTCGATGTATTTAGGCGTGTACGCTAGCCACTTGACCATAGGCTTTTTGGTTTTGAGCCATAAAATCACTCTTTGTACTGAATGAATTATAGTAAAAGTAATGTAGTTAAAAAAATTTTACACACTTGCACAACATAACATAAGCGGCATCAGATACAATTTCAGGCTTGCGACTTGTAGACGTATCGCCTGTTAACATCTCAATGGCTGCCGTCGCAATCGCTATAAAAAAATAAGAAATGATTTATTACTGAGGATATCCACTTTAATATTATAAATGTATTGTGATTATTAGGTTTTTTATGTGATAAGAAAGCGATCAAGCTCTTCTGCTGGTGAGAAAAAAGCGTGGCCGATAGACACCATAAATATTACAGGGGCTTTGCTGTCCCGGAGGCTGATTATGTATCTCAGTTGCCAACTAAAATGGAAAAGTATACATCAAATAGCTGTCAAATGACGTGTTTTATATTTGCTATCTCCAGCGACGCAACAGAAATACAATAGAGATAGCAAACACAAATGACGTCATTTGATGTACACTTTTCCCTTTTGAGTTGGCAACTGAGATACATAATCAGCCCCCTGAGCCCGGGATATAAGGCCTATTGTCTAAGTCTACCGGCTACCGTACGTCCGGATCGAAACACGACTGTCATTATAGCGACAAAAATGGGTAAAGCTGTGGATATTACCCGTGCAAGTTATTACACAACACTCTAACGTCAGTAGTAATGACCTATTTAATCTGTGCACACCTCTTACTAACTGCCTGGAAGAGAGGGAGATGGGTTATCTATTCAGCGAACCCAGACCAACAAGGGGACAAATTGGGAAGTGGATGCGTTGCCATCCAGAGGCTGAATAGTTAAGGCCATTCCGTAAATTTGCTGGTTACTCTACTCTCTAAAACCGAAATACGAGCACTGATATGGCGATAGAAAAGGGAAAAGCTGCGGTACTAAAACGAGCGAGTTGTCACACAAATCTAGCATCTAGTCATAGTATTAGCGTCAGATTATCCGAAGTTGTTTATTTGCCTTTTACTCCAGAAAAACTTATGCTCCAGTTTGGAAAAGTGACGTAGGTTTTTCTTACAACTAGGCGAGCTTTTTGTTTTAGACTCAGAATTCCTTAACATAGTTATAAAATAAGCCACGACAAATATGTGTTTCGCCTTAAGTGTTTTAATGCAAGTTTTTTTTTCACTTTGGCATAGCTTATTAATTTTTAGGTTAGTTTTGGGTTGAGTTTTCACGTAACATGGTCCAAGTAATACCCACCGGTTTTCGGCCATAATGCATTCACACCGATGTTGAATGACTTGAATTCTTCGCTCATGCCTAAAACACACATCGACATTCCATATTTCGCCATGGTGTACGCAACGTGAATCGAAAACCTGGAAATCAAATTCTAAATAATTTATTTGCAAATAGGGTTAACATAGTACAACAACAGTAGTAATATTTAAATTATGCACTTCGGCTATATTCGTCAAGCTGCGGAAATCCGAATGTACTTTAAAGATATCTATATGTATAGAGTTGTATTGCACATATTTAATAATTTCGCTTAAATTAGGGTCAGCTAATTTAAAAATAAAAGTATAAAGTGTAAAAAGAGTAAAAAGTGTAAAGCAGAAGCGCATAATTTAAATAGTATAACTGTATATTACATGCACATCTCATTAAAAGACCAACTTTATTTCAGCACAAAAACTACACCTTTAAAGATAATATTTAAAAAAAATTACAAGGCTTTTTTTAATGTGTACATTTAACAACATGGAAATACTACTGCTTTTAGAATCTATACTTATTGTCGGCACTTGGTGTAATTCCATTGTATACACAAAACTGTGAAGTAGGTTTCTGTAGATGCTATAGTACAGGTCACCGAAAGCCCCCTATCATGAACGCTTAAAGCAATATTATTTCAAAAGTACTCTGTCATTGGAGAAAGACAATCTTAAGATATATGCCATGAAACGGCTTTTATAAGTGTACATTTAATAACGTGGAAATAATACTGCTTTCAGAATCTATACTTGTTATCGTCGGCACTTGGGGTAATTCCATTGTATACACAGTTTTTTGAAGTAAAAATTTATACTTATCCACTATACACTTTATTTAATACGTTTCGTTACTCAATAGCCAACCGGTTTCACTTTTTACTGCATCATCAGGGTTTTTAAAACTAAAGATAAAAATACTGTTTTAATTTAATAATTAAATAAAATAATTTAATGTTTTACGTTAGCGTTTTCGGTAACCCCCAGGGTACAGAATAAAATAATATTTATTTGATCACCCGGCTTTTGTTTAATGGACTGTTTCTGCTTTTCAAACTGACATCAGCGCTAAATCGGACTTCGATTGTGTTTTTGTGACTTTTGGTGCATAATAATGCCTAAACGTGGACAAACATTGAAAAGTGGAGCCCGTGAGTTAATAATCAAGCTGCAAGATTACTTTGAGCGGGAGCGGCAAAATGGTGGTTTCCTGGTACCTGTCGAACAAGTACAAGAACGCGTCTCTCAGGCGCTTGGAGTAAGCAAACGAACGATAACAAATATTAATAAAGAAAAGTTCGGCTCTACTGGCATGGAAGATAATATTTTACGTACTCTGAAGAAGAAACGTAGAACTATACCCGTGACAGCTGGTGACATGACATGATGACAGCGTGAAAGAAGCTTTTGGCACCGTTAAGAGAAGCTGGACTGTTTAGCGGGGGTAAGACTGCTTTAACCAAAATCTTAAAAGATATTGGTTTTTCGTATACAAAACCAGTAAAAAAATTTTTTATTAGAACGTTACGACATAATTTTAAAACGGATACGTTTTTTGAGAGAAGCAAAAAAAATTGATAACTGGGATAATGTCGTGTTCATTGACGAGACATGGCTAAACGCCAATCACACGGTTTCCCGTTCTTGGACGGATGATACACAAGCGTCGACGTCGAAAGTACCAATGGGTAAGCGGGCCCGTCTGATATATGCCACGCAGGTTTTGCAAAATAGGGCTTTGTGGAGAACGCGTTACTGGCATTTCAGTCAAAAACCACAAATGACTACCACGAGGAAATGAATGCCACTACATTTAAAGAGTGGTTCCAGAACGTGCTTTTGCCCAGCCTACCAGAACCTTCTGTAATATTCATTGATAATGAATTGATACAGAAACCACCTACCCAAGCTAATAAAAAAGAAGAAATGGTGGCTTGGTTACAAGCAAAAGGCAAAAATATGCAGATGCTAAAAGCAGAGCTAATTAAATTAATGAAAGAAAATAAAGTGACAAATGTGCGATACGAAATCAATGAACTGGCTCTGGAGTACGGTCATCGCGTTCTAAGATTTCCACCGTATCATTTTGCAAATATAACGCGATTTAGCTAATCTGGGCTCAAATAAAAGGTTACGCCGCCCGCCACAATACTTCCCCGCCATTAAGCACGAAAAAGATGATGACCCTATTAAAAGAAGCCTGCGGGAAAGTCACAAGAGATGACTGGGCAAAGGTTGTTGAGAAGTCTAAAAATCTCTTCTGTGGTCTAGCGGTTCAGGGGTTGGACTGGACTGCATGAGGTCCCGGGTTCGAATCCCGGGTCGGGCAACAAAAAGAAAATTTGATTTTTCCAATTTTCTAATAAAAAAAAATTTTGCTCGGGATTGGATATATGCCCGCTTAACGATAGGCTTGCCACCTATCACATTGTGGGGGGATTTCGTGTCTTCGGCTAGTCGTGGGTGCCCTGGTTGTGCCTCTGCCTACCTCTTCGGGGATATGGGTGTGAAGATACTTACTTACTTACTTACTAATAATCTGATTGTGGAACAGTTTAACCGAGATATCAGGATTGATTCTGTTATTGATAATAATATAACCTATACATGTAGGCGAAGATGATGATGAAGACACCACCTCCTCAAGCGAATCGGAGTCTGATTAATATTCTGTACGCACATTCAATTCAATGTACTTTATTGCATAGAAATACAGATTGTAACTTTGTAAACTAAAATATACATTTGAAATGATTCCGCCAATTCAAAACGAAAATAATCTTAAAAATAACGCGGCGGTTCATTTTGGAGGAACGGTAACGAACTCAGTGTTATATTGTGCCCATCACTAGTCGTAACTAACTGATAAGTGTCAGGAACGCTTTCTCTGAACGGCCGAACTGTAACGTCTTAAATCAAGACTTCTTTATAGAAAAACTCGTAAGAAGAAGAAGAAACAGACCTATGCAAGAGGTTTAAAAGTTCAGCCTCAGGTTGGAAACTTGTCGTCAGTACATTCAACGTCTATACGCGACTTGTAAGTTGTGCTGTTAACATAAGGAAATCATTTAAAAATATGAAGTCAGGAAATCCGTCAGCATATGTGTTTAGCCACTGTGGTCTAGTGGTTCAGTGTTGGTGT
>NJDC01005604.1:53205-63745 GCA_002245475.1 Calephelis virginiensis
TACCGCCTAGTCAGATGTCACGGTGTTAGTGACGGTGAGCCTATGCTCGCCTTTTACGAGCTGCCTGGCAGAAAGGCAGATGGTCTATTCTACAAAGGCGCCCGGCGTAAAAAAATTGGGGTAAGTCACCCTTATATGACTTAGGGGTACAAAAATAAGATAGTGTGTAGCTGATTTTCAGCTCTGAATATGCATAATTGCATGTAAAGCCGTTTTTGAGTAATATGCTAAGTAACATTGTGAGACACACATATGAGAATTTTATATATAAGATATTGTGATAGAAATAAGAAAAAAAGCAAGTGTTTATGCCCATATGGGCAATAATATTACTGTATCAGTAATATTACTGAACAGGCAAGCAGAGGTATAATCACCCATAATTAACAGAAGGTAGTAGGGTTTTACAATCTGACAGGAGGCAACCCATCGCCAAATGGGCACTTATTAAATCCAAGGCAACAATGTTTTTTTCTAAAATTTAAAAAACAAATGAAGTAGGCATAGCGTGCATTGTCTCTTGTTTACCATATTTCCGACATAATAATACCAATAAACACATTGTATTAATGCAAAACATAATATTATTGCTGTTTTTGATAGAAAATGCTTAAATTTCATATAAATTTTTAGGGTAAAAAAATGAATACCTTTTTGACAGCTTCATCAATAGCCTTTTGAATTTGTTTTTCATCCCTTACGTCTACAATACATGGCAGAGCTTTGCCACCTATTGCCTCAACTGAAAAATAACATTTCCCATTATCATCTTTGAGTACATTTTAAAAGATAGTTTTGTTAAATATAATTAATGAATATAATTAAGCACTTATTTTACAAAATCATTTACATATACCTGGTAGGCTCAGTATAAAATATACATTTATCATACTTAAATATTTCAAAACCAAGTTGGTAGCTTCTATAATAATGTACAAAGTTCAGGAAAGTCCAAAGTCCATAATTAGTAAACCCCTGCTTTCCATTTCATTTCAAAAGTAACCATACGTTATAGACAAAATAATCACAATGTACCTTCTTCTGCAGCTGTATAAATCGTGCCCGGCAGTTTTGGATGAGGTTCTCCCGTTTTAGCAGCAATAACAATATTCGCACCATCTTTGGCTGCTTTGAGAGCAATAGCTTTTCCAATTCCTCGTGATGCACCAGTAATAAACAAAGTCCGACCAGCTAATTTTCTATAAATCACACATTCATTAACAAAAAAGTAGCACATCATTTAATAAACACAATAAATAATATTCAGAACTTACCCAGTATTTGCTACTAAACTCATCTTTATCAATTTCAAAAATTAAACACGAAGTTTCAAAGATTTAAATCTTTGTTATTAAGATATTAATAAATATATTTTATGTATACGTTTACGTAGATGAAGTGAAGTTTATGAATTAAATATAAATTAAATATCTTGACTGGATTCAGAAAAGTTTAATTTGCATTTTGTTTAATTTTGACATTTGACAGTGACGTGACGTGACGATAACATTTTGTTGACATTTTAAGTTTGCCATATTTGAAATTGTCTTTCCAGACACAAAAAAAGCAACAATTTTTTTATACATTTTAAGCTGTAGACACACTATAAAGGTAGACGAAAATACAGACGAATTTTGTCTAAAGACTGCACATCTGAATCTAGGACTTTCCTACTGATTTAATTTTTGGTTACTACCTCCTATAACAAGCTTTTATTTTATATGACTACCTACCCATTTTACAAAGTACTTGCATAAAAATCATTTCACAAAATTTTTTTAACGACGAATTTTTTAGTCATCTTTTTTAGTGCTAATTCATTAACAGCAATAATTTATTACATTTACACTAAAACTTCGCATTATTAAAATGTAAAAAAAAATTATAAATAAGTACTTTAACTATACAAATAGTTTACAAAAAGACATTAATTAATATGCCGTCAAAACAAAAAAAAGTAGGTACCTAACTATTCTTACTTTTCTATACGGTACATAGTTTCAATCAAAGAACATAAACATTTTCTATGTAGACATTTAAAAAGGGCAGAAGATTATTAAATTTCCAAGCACTGTAGTAAGGGCCTAGCCAGGATTCGGATTAGCTAGTGGCCCGGTACGTGCTTCGCTACGTATATGACATACTCATATGCGTAAGAAGTTATACTTATTCGGCGTAATAAGATAAAAATCTTTTTAAAAACTAAAATGTTATCTATAGCTTACTTCATAGCTAACTTCATCATGTTGGTTTTTCGTGACGGTGTGGGCGCGCATCGTAAAAATTTACCGTCATCATTTTTTCCTAACGCGCCAAAAGAAGTATAACTTCAAAAACAACTGGAAAAAGTTTCAATATGACAGCACCATCCGCATCTGAAAAAAGTTAGAAGACTGAAAAATACCCATTAACAAAATCCGCCATTTATCGAACTCATTTGTCACTGGGATAAGTGAAGAACCGCAAAATTTCACATTACTAGATAGTCGAAATTTGATCATAATAAATTTTAATATATTCTTGTTGATAAGAACGCCATGTTCATTTCTCAAGACCAGCTATTTTGTTTTCAAACTTTTTAGTGCGCCATCTGTGATATTTTATCGTTACCATCAATATATTTGTTTGTCTGTGTCAAATGCATGGTAGTGTGGGTAATGTTTTATTTATTGATTTAATGTACTTTATAAACATTATTATTAAAAAATATTAGCGTTCTGCACTTCTCCTACACATAAACTATAAGTGTGCCAAATTTCATGCTCTTGTCTGCGAAATTTTCGTAAAAATGGATCCAAAGTTTTGACATCACGTATTAATATATAGATAAAAAATACGGGTATAATATCCAGATATAGCTTTACCTATTTGGCGAATATTCTGCGTAGTTCATTAACATATCTTTACCAAAAAAAATTTAAAGAAAATTTGACTTGCCTAATTCTATCAATTATTACGTAGTATTTATATACTCTTTGCTATCAATTTTAAGGACAACTTCATTGTCTAGGGTTACTCTTGAAGCTCGATTAATGCAATATTAGAAATTAGAATCGAGTATGTCAGTTTAGGCACACTTTAATACAATACTAGCGAATTATTATCATTTAGTTAACAGTTATAATTAAATTAGTTGAATTTATTTGTAACTAATTAATGTTAATAATTCCCTACTACAGCTGTGTTTAAAAGTATGTAGATACCTAAAATTACATATACGATTCCAATTTTTAATTCGTATTAAGTATGTTGACATTTAAGAGTAACCCTTCTGAGCTGAAATAAAATCTAATAGCATAACTTAAATATGTTTTTTATTACTGGTTTTGACATAATACTCTTCAGGAGGTAGGTAAACTAATTAAATCTACGAAACCTAAGAAGTGAAACCCCCCTGGTAAAAGCTTGCATGATAAAAAATTTATGTACTGCAGGTAAGGGGTAAGTGAGAAAAAGATAGGCTATAATTTTTATTTTTTATATAAACAATTGAAATCTATTTTTGACAAGGAAGTTTTACAGTAAACTTTTTTCGTTTAACGTTTCAGATAAATAGGCGGGTGAAGCCGCAATTAACGAATATTGTTTGACGTTAATACCTCTCTGCAATAATGAGCAATTCAAAATCGTGGGATACAATAAGGTTTCTATAATCTCCATTAATACTCCAATCCAATATCCGTGTCCGTATATTATTATAGGCCAATATACTTGCACAATTAGCCTAATATCCCGGACACTCGACAGTAACGTACCTATAATATCTATAGGTCATCGTTGTCTCTTACCATAAGGAGACATGTACAGTAAGTAGGTACTATCTAAGTTATGCGCTTCGGCTATTTTTTGGCCAAGTTTCGAAAATACAAATGTATTTCAAAGATATCTACAGAGTTGTTATTACATAATTAATCATTTCGCATAAATTTAGTTTAGGTCAGCCAATTTAAAAATAAAAGTAAAATGTGTGAAAAGAGTAAATAGTAGCAATGTATGCTTGTTTGCTGATAGCTCAAATGAACAAAAAATTAGACCACTGGATAGCCAGAATTCCTTAGCGATTAGTGAAGACAGTGATGTATATTTTATTGTACAAAAAAATACCTGTGACGTGAACATATTCAAGTACATCCACATATAGGTACATTTCATTGTCACAGCCGAACATCATTTTTAATCCTATTGATATTATAAATGTGAAAATGTGTACGTTCGTTTGTTACTCCTTTATGCAAAAACTGCAGAACCGATTTTCAAGAAATTTGGCACACACATAGAGGGTAACTTGGATTAACACATTTGATTTTATTTTTAGCCCGAAAAAAAAATTCCAATGGGACGATTAAACGCGCGGGTAACAGCTTGTATTTTATAACTGATAACAAGTAGACGGCTCTCGTGACGGTAAGAGACAACCTTTGTTAAAATAACTATGGTGTCTACATACACCCTAGGTAGTTATTATGTACTATGTTACAGTTGGGAGCTAAAGCCACGTTGCGGAAGGCTACCGGCTACTCTAGTCTCCAGCACGGAATGAAAAACACAATGATAAAAAAGAAATTATGACGACAGGAACACGTAAGTTGGTAGCACTAATTTGAGATAACTGCGACACAGCACTCTAGCTAATATCAGAAGTGGGATACAATCCATGTCCAAAAATAAATAAAAAACAAAAAGACTTCAAAATACATTTATATTTGTGCATAGTTTTATACACTCATTCTTCTAAATTCTAATGTAAAACACCTCAAATTGGGTGGATTAATATTAGAATACTTTATTACATTATCATAAGACATTCATGTAGGCTTTAATTGCAATCAAACTATGTATGGCTGAGGTGAATTTTACTCGGCCATTCTATCTACAATATTAAAACATTTACTCTAACTATAAAATTTGCATTTTGTAAAACTGCGTTAAAACATAATAGAAAATAACATTCATTTTATATTATGGCATTTGATGGTAAAAATATCAGAATTAAATTTTTTTATAAACATTTGTAAGTTTGCACAACTATTTAATTACTACATTTCTATTTAATTTATTTCATACTTTAATATACACACAATTGAAATTAACAACGCAAGCACCTAAAACAATACGTACAGACTTTAAAACAAATTGAACGTTGCGTTGTACTCTATGAGACAGTACAAAAGTAATTTAGAAATCTTTTATTATTATCTAAATAATTTTGTATTATTTCGTAGATATTTTAAAATGGTGATATTAAAATATAACAATATATTAAAACACCCGTAATTTCAATTATATCCGAAAAATATACATCAAGTGATTTAATACGCCCTGTTTTCCTAAGATATGAAACACCTAATATGCCCAGTATAAGCTACTCACAAAATCAAAATTTACTCAGGAGTGTTTAAATTCAGATATGTCTTTTGTGCTACTCGAAACTTTCGTTTAACGAGAAGCTGAAATAATTTATTTGTTATTTAAATGAGTAAAAATTAAAGACTTCATTAAAAAAATACATCACCTATTTTTTTAATATGGAAACGTTTTATTTAGGTTTATTCACATATGCGACTTACACCATAACCTTCATTAGTAATTCTTTTGTCATATTAGTGTTATACCTATTACGTTACAAGCAGAAGTCTGGGTAGCAGGTTAATCCTCAACATGACAAAGACAAATAAAAGCTTCGCATGTGTGAACGAACGGTAAAGTTTGTAAACAAAAGCTATAGCATATTACAGTTGTATAGTGAGATATATCTTTTTTGAAGTATTTTATGCAAACTTAAGTACTTACCCGAAATAATTAAAAGTGTAAAAATTCAAACATTCTGGGTAAAATATTGAATTTATGTAAGTATATTTTAATAACTCAAACAATGTTTGAGTATGGGAAGTTTAAAACCAATCGTATCCAAGTAATCTATGTTGGGTTTTAATGATTTATCTTCACTGATAATATATCTATAAGCTCACAGATTTTTTAACTTTGACTATATCAAAACAATTAATGCTACCATTCTTTGATTCATCCTTAACTAAATAAACTATTTTTATTACACTTCGCTGGCAGTCCAAATTGGATGAAGACTTAATTTTTAAAAATTTCATCAGCACAAAAATATTCAAACGCTTTAGAGGCAGGAATTTCGAATTAATTACAATTTATTTTACATGCTAAATCTATATTATGTTTGAGGGACTATACTGGGTGATATAAATTGGTGGTTAGACCAACTTAGCGCCACAGAGAAGCAAGATTGAGGCAGTTTCTGTAGTGGCTAGAATGCTTTCATCTTCAATTTTTCGTCGCTCCTATCAATTGACTTTATTTTTCTTTTTGTTTATACAACAATCACGAGGTTTTAAAGTTTATCTACATTTTGACGCAAGTTTTTCCACTTTATGTCGTAAGTTTATCTATATTATGGCAACCCAAGCCGACATACATTTTATATTTTTCCTATGTCTATGTGTGTTAGGATGCGCACTCTGCAGAAGTATAAGGCTTGTTGTCACTTTTATTATTTCTCTGAACTGTGTAAGACATTTTTATGTGCGTATCCTTACTCTGCAGAAGCACCTACTTGTTGTTACTTTTATAATTTGTCAGAATTGTGTCAATATTAGAAGTGCAGATACATTGCTTTTATGCCCACTTTTATTACAATTCAGTCTGTATGATACAACAGAGAAAGTAGATTAAAATAACATTAACTTTCTTTATTTTGCAAATAACTATTTATAAAATAATCAGATTTAAATTTACGTCTGCTTTGATTTTTACCATATTCTTAAAAACCGTCAAATTTTAAAATAGCTGTAATCTGCAGACTTAAAAAGACTGACTCAAGATTACTTGGCTAAATTCATCTAGTTATTATATCTATTTAGTTTTAGCATATGGAACTACATGGTTAGGTTTACATAGACGACAAGACAAAAACATTACTATTAATGGAATCTAAATTACACTAGAACTTGTATCAAAAGAGAAATGAAGATTCGATGAAGCTTTCCTATTTACAATAAGCACCATTATTCTTAAATTTGTTTAAGGTAAGGGTTACGGCGCACTACGGACATTAAGGGGGCTTGCACATTCCCGGGTTACATTTAATATTGAGTTAAACTGTCAAATACAAGGTGATTTAACTTTAGTTAGACGCTAACTCAGTGTTAAATACTTAACCCAGGTACACGTGCAAGTGGCCGGTAATCAGGGGTTTTAAAAAACCCGTATATCACTTCCGGTTTAGATATTGACATTCTTGAATTGAACTATGTCGAAATGAAATTAGAGGTGATTCACAAAATACGTCATTGGTTTAAAAGAAGGGGTTTATTACAATGACAATGTGGGACAAGAAGGAGGTGCTACTTAATTAACGTAATTAAAATTAACATTAATTGTATCAAACAGTGAATAAATTAATACTATTATTTATTATTATTAAAGCACATAAGAATATCATGGTACATATATTCGACTCCACAACCAATAAGCTTCTACGGATTAATTCGGGTATGGCTACATTAATTAAATATAGATACTTAAAATTACAAGAAGTTTTAATTTTTATGAAGTATTTCTTCTTTTTAATTTTTTTAATGTTTTTTGTTATTTATTATTACCCAATAAAAAATGACAATATTTTATAGTGTAGATAGGGTTTTAAATCTTTGTTGTCTAGGTTTCTTTACAGTTTTCTGACCAACTGAGTTTAGAAACAGCAATACTTAAGACCAATAAAATATTTTCGTATATATATTTGCACGCCACAACGTGGTAGAAATACACATTTGCAAATGTTTTATTTTTAAAGCAGGGGTAGGAAAACAAGAAATGTGTGTGACGTATTTTATGAAAAGCTTCTTTGATATATACCCATGATACCAGTTCTTTTTGCCTTTAGTATTTAATTAGATAGTAACAGTGATGAACGAAAAAGTAACTAGAAGCAAAACAATTAATTTTCCTAAATTAACTGCTTCTAACTAAAATAACGTCTGTAAAGATAAAATACGCAACACATATTTTACCTTTGTCTAATGTTAAGAATACCGAAGCTTAAAAAAGACAATTTAAATATTACTCAAAAATTTGGCCAATTATTATAAAATTCAAATTTCGAATGCTATTGGAGGGAAAAATGTCACCAAATTGTATGAAAGAATGCTTCTAGGCTTTTTCGTTCATTAGGAGTTGCAAAAAAGTTTAGCTTACATTTTTAAAAAGTTAAAATACAATTGATCTATTTTGTTCGCTCTCGAGGTGTCAGACAATATGCCTACATAGCAATAACATTAAGAACAAACGATAAAATATACGACTGCAACTCAATTAACTTTAGAGCTAACAGAACATAATACTCTTATAAGTATAGAAACACATTGTGCCGAAAATACGCATACGTTAAATACCTTTTGCTTTTTTTATGCAAGCCCCAATATACCTAAAATAAAATCAACATGTGAAGAAAAGTGGAATCAACATATACATACATCGCCAAGTTATAAACAGTAAATAACTTTGCCGTCTGTAATTGGGCGATTAGTTTTTTTTACATTTTTTTAATAATATAATAAGACTTGACAAGCCGCAGTTACCAGGTTATATGCAGTAACAACGAAATGTATTCTTTTTCTGACCGTTAAATTTGGTAAGTACGGCATATGTGTTCCTAGACTCATAGATGCTATCATTATTTACTAATTAAATGATATTACAAAAAATACTCTAATTGAAAAAAAACACACAAGAACAAAAGTTCAATGAATAATTATTGCATCACATTTTAAGTATTTTCAATAATCATGTTATACTGAAAGCGGTACTAAAATAACTTTTGGGATTTAGTTAACGATTTGAAATTATTCTATATTTATGCTACATTTATATATAAGCGGGTTGCTTAGCCGAATGTTGTAAAGCGGCTAGCACATCATGTTTGAGCCTGACATACAGTCTGCCCTTTCTCCAGGGGTTCTGCAATTGTAATGGCCTAAAGTCATCTCTGAGGCATCGTTCCCTAGCACCAATAACTGCTACTAAACAAAAGTCTGGTAACTTCTCGGGACCATACACTGGACCGGACTTTCCTTTAAGGACGGCGGCCATGTTGAGCTGTTTGACAACAAGGTCGATAACCTCTCGCGCTGAGGTTCGCGGGGTTACGTGCAGTTTGAGTGACGTACCCGCCGCCAAACCTGTTTCATACGCGGCGAAGACCTGGAAAATGTTACATTTACACTTACAAACGTCAAGTTAGTCATTCCATTTTATTATTTACTAGCTGTTTTCCGATTCAGTTTGTATGGGAAAAATTAAAATGTTTTTGAAGTGAAAACTTCTTTAGCGGCGTTGCGCACTTTTTTGGAATGGGTAAAAACTTCTAAACTCGCTATAGGACACGTGACCTGAAATTTCGTAAGACGAAAATTCGTAAGACGGCGAAGGGCGCTTGCGCGAATAAGACGGCGCAGGACGCTTGCGTGAATGTTCGTGTTGTCATGTTTGTGTACGATAGCGCAATAAATGAATATTGTATTCTACCATATACATGATAGTACTTTCATACTGATAATTAAAGCAATTCATGCAAAATTATTCCCTAACCATTCTAAAATATCAAAACGTTAATATTCAAGTTTTCACTTCTGCCGGCACTCCCGTCGTTTTTTTCTAGTTTCCTCCAGTCTAACGCTATAAAAAGTATCTTATATTCGTCTCTTGGTTCTAAGCTACCTTCCTATCAACTTTCAGCTAAATCGGTTCAGCTGTTCTTCAGTTATATATAGTGTACTGTGTAACTAACACGACTTTATTTTATATTTAGAGATTCTAAAGTCTAATAAATGGATTGTTTGATTTAGACACACACATGTGCTTGTTTATATTTCTAATAGTCTGTTATAAGATAATTGTAAGAAACGTAAAAATGCGATTTCCTTCAAATAATAAATCTATAGGTGTCTATGATATAGGTAGACAGCATACTCTAGTACAAAAAAAATACAAGAATCTAGAGACAATCTGGAACTTACAATTATGATGCCTCTTCTGCCTCGTTAATACATTCGGTCAAATACCAATGTTAGTTATTTCCAGTCACATAATATTACAATATTTTCTATCTAAAACTCTAGTTTGTTCCATTAATTGAGTACCAATATTTTATACGCCGATGAAGTAGCGGGACTTATCTTGTTGTATTGTATAATAAAGATACATGTCTCGAAGTTTTTACTTATTAGGTTGTTAAGTCATCATATGATGATAATAGGCGTTAAGCGATGAGCATTCCCAGGTCGGACGGTATTTACCGTCTAACGGCCAATGTTAATAATTTATCTCAATCTAATGGATTTCAAGCAATCTAGATAGCTGCGTATCCGGCGGCCTATCCCAGACCTAATTGCCATATTTATCCTGTCCACAGATATGTTATTGGCAAGCGATAGCATAAAAATGGATCAAAATATCAATCTTGGACAGCAAGTTTTGGATTAGGATTGATTATTAATATTGGCCGTAAGTTACATTT
>NJDC01005604.1:77383-102234 GCA_002245475.1 Calephelis virginiensis
GTCGATAAGACAGGCCTTGATGTTTATTTAAATTTCCAATAATTATTATGTTCTATAAATTTTAAAGAAAGAAAAAATTTCGCCCCAGACAGGACTTGAACCTGTAACCTTTCGTCTCAAGCCGACGAATGCTCTAACCAATTGAGCTACTGAGGATTCAAGTCCCGTGGCGAAATTTTTAATTCCTTTCTAACCCGTTAACGCGGGTAGCTATGTCCTATAGATACACAATTCTGAGTACCCACCAAATGAGTTCATCATTACAGATGAAATTCACATTTTAGAATGGCCATAACTTTCGTTTCTCGCAATGTATTTTTTTTTATTTTATTTTAGCACTTGACCTGTGCTTAGGATAAATTTTCTATAAATTTTAAAGAAAGAAAAAATTTCGCCCCAGACAGGACTTGAACCTATAATTATTATGTTATCGCTTGCCAATAACATATCTGTGGACATGATAAATATGGCAATTAGGTATGGGATAGGCCGCCGGATACGCAACTATCTAGATTGCTTGAAATCCACTAGATTGAGATACATTATTAACATTGGCCGTTAGTCAATTAAACCTTGCGGTCATAACCAATCGGAATCAATTTTGGAATTTGGTACTATGGTAGAAAAATGATAATTTTTAGTGATAGCACTATATTGATTCTCTTGGTAGAGTTAAATAAAATTGGTTTGAATGCTAATACAGCTCAACGATCTCTATATTACATTTCAAATTGAAATTGGTGCGAGAAAATATCACATTAAGACCAATTTACAGAACCCTCTTAGAAAACTTCCCAAGTATTGTAAGTACTCCATAAAAAACAGATTAAAAAAAAACATAACATGTATACCTAGATAGATAGATAGCCTCTGTGGTCTAGCGGTCCGGTGTAGGACTTGACTTCATGAGGTTTCGGTTTCGATCCCCGGGTCTTGCAACCAAAATAAATGTATTTTTACAATTGTCTAATGAAAACTAACATTGCCATGTATTGGATGACAACATATCACATTCTTAAGACTTAGTGTTTTAGCGAGTGGGTACCTTTATTGAACCTCTGCCTATCTGATCGGGGGTACAAGTGTGAAGATAATTTTTAGATAGTTAAGGATTTTAAACTTACATTGAGATCCTTCTTTCGCGCCAAACTCCATGAGCATCTTGGCGAGAGGCCGGTTGTTCGCCAAAATGGCGACATCCAGTGGCGACAGGCTGTCCGGGTTAAGGCTGAAAGTACAGTTCATAACTCATGAAACGCAGTGTACCAATATACAGTGACGTCTATAAACCAGACTCCAAAAAGAAGGGCTCACTCCGAGTGTATATTTGTCACCTTTTTTTTAGGAACTTTACTGTGGCACCTAAATACGACAGTAGCGAGCCTGACGTTACACCAGCCGGTATATTATCTTTGAACTAGCTTACAGCGAGGACGCACAATTTTAAATATTCAAGTTTACTCTTCTGCCAGCACTTTTTTTAATTCCATCTGTTTAATTTTTTTTAGTTGTAATACTTTGTTTCTTTTTATTTGTAACACTTTCTTTTTTACCAAATTTTCAGTAATGTTTGTTCATGATTTTAAACTTAAATCGTCGCGTATTATTGACATTGTCAATTATTTATACGAGATACTCAAAATATTCAGTAATTAATGTAATATATTAAAATATTAATTTTATTTGTTTAGTATTTGTACTGATTTTTGTATTTCGATAACTGTAACCTCCCACGTAAGCTGTTGTATGCTACTAAATTCCCTTTTTGCGTTTTTACCGAAAGCTATTATGATTTGCACTATTTAGTGTTTTTACAACGTTAACAGGTTCTATTCTAAATAAGCACTTTTAGGGCTACAAGTTACAAGAGAGGTGTCGATTAATACGGATGTACATCAAAAAAATTTAATAAAGTAAAAATACAAATGTTTACTTAGATACCTAGTACGAACGTCAAACCGGACATCATAGCGTGCCGCTAGTTTGATGCAAGAGCAGTACTATATAGTACATAGCTGTTACCTGCGTCTTCGCCCGCGATTTCACAGGAACCCGTTGTGCGATCGAGATTAAAAGTAGTCTATATGTTAATACAGGTCACAATTTGTCTGCGTTCCAAACTTCAGACAAATCCGTTAAGCCATTCGAGCGTGAAAGCGTAACAAACATACACACATCCTTACCAACTTTCGCATTTATAATATTAGTAGGAAATGTAGGATAATGCGAGATTCAAATTTAGTGATGGTCGCTGTTCTAAATACAAAAGTCGTAGGTACTAACCTGTTAACATCGACGTCTGTTGATTCGAGAATATTCCTCGCCTTCTCGAGATATCCATGTTCGACTGCGGCGAAGAGTGCTGAAACAAACGAGGATTTCTTAAAATGTCAGTTTAATAAATGAACGAACTTACTGACTTTCTTGTGCTTAAAATTACAATAATACTGGTGGTAACTAGTTGCGCACTCACGAAACTAATTTCAAGTTATCGCTGTCTTCTTTTAATGATAGTAACAGAAAGAGATAAAACATGTGTGCTGTCAGATTAGTTTGTTATTTCTACAGATGTTTAATCATTTCATCGAGAAACGTTGATTAAAAACGTGAAATTTTAATCTAATCTGACATGACCAAAATGTTCCATCTCTTTTGTTTTTCTTTCATTTGAAAAAGATAGCACGCATCTAAAATATGTTTAATTTGTGACACAGTAGAATTATCATTATCATCAGTAATAAAGAGCCAAAACACGCCTAGTGCTGTCAATTAGCTTTTAATTTGTACATGAAATTATTTCTTCAGACTTATATTCTATTCCTTTGTAAACCTTGTTAATGTTAATTAGCAACACCATCACACTAAAAATTTCATGATTCACACACATCTACAGGCTAAGTGTCTTCCGTAGTAGGCAGAAGTTAACGAGTGCTAAAATTTCACGATTTCTGCAGATCTGCCAAGGTTCTTCGACATACAAACTCTTTTTATTACATCTCAAATCTCTTTTTATACAAACACGGAGGTTTCAAAGGCTCGACTATGGTCGGATATAACCTAAATGATTTTTTATATAATTACTTATAAATTAGTACAACATTAAGGTAAAAATTACACAATAAAAAAAAACTGTCTCGGCAAGTTTTAAACCCGTACCATTGTCTGGGTCTTGGTTTGGGTTTAAGTCTTGCCTCAGATTAGATTTAGATCAATACAGCTGAACTGATTAAAATTAATTATGCTATCGAGATAAAGCCGAATTCACTAATTTTAAGTCTAATTTAAGTAAAATTATTCTTAAGCGACACAAAAGAAGGACACAATTCAACTATCTGTTTTTTTATATTTTTTTATATGTATGTTACGCGCTTATTCGGCCAATAATTATTTTTTTATTGTTCTTTTTTGGAAAGCTAGATAATGATTCCAAGATGGTCCATTTTAAATTTGAACATGATATGAGAAGTGGTTTTTGAGTTATACTTAATAATGCATACGTTTTCAAGTACGTTGACGTCTTCGTCAATGGTGTCGACATACACCGTGTAAATGTACATGATAGACATGCATATGTAGTTGAAATTTTGGGTCGGAAATTTCATAAAAAATGTTTGTATTTTTTTTATTAATTTCACTATTATTTCATTAATACTATCTAACGCAACTCGATTTTTATTTAATATCTAATAAATTATGCAATTTTACTAAAAACAGCTATGTGATAAAACAGCGTATTAGGTCGGCACATACAGCTCGCAACGCGGGGCTCAATGTATATACTTTGTACGCTATATATAGCGGGCTGCAAAACTGATATATTTAACCACTAATTGTTTCCGACAAAAACTGTAAAAGGAATTTTGAAGTCTGATATGTATCTAAATTACCACAGAAGTTTTCGTTACGTTGTCAAATACATCCTGTATACTTACATAAAAAGTTATGCATTAGCCAAAAGTTAACAAAATTTATGAGGGATCATCTCAGAACTATAAACTAGGTATATCTTTCGAATAAAGAATCATCGAATTGCAGCGTGGTGGTGATAACTAGAGTCAGCTGTTGCAGTTTTATCACGAACTAAATAACATTTTGTTCTATTTATTTATTTTATTGTTATATTTCTTTTTTTGTGTATCGAAAGCACCATCGTGCAAAATTTATTTTATTATATCTCCATAACATAAGGTTGCCTGTAAGAGATCGCTGTTTTGGCGATAAGGCCGCCTTTGTGTATTACTTAGTTTTTAAGCTTCTTTTAATGTATTTATTTTTTATGTATTTTGGTGCACAATAAAGAGTTATTCTATTACTAGGTGCTACCTGCGGCTTCGCCCGCGTTTTCACGGAAACCCGGTGTGCGATCGGGATTAAAAATAGCCTATATGTTAATCCAGGTCACAATCTATCTGTCTTCCAAATTTCAGACAAATCCGTTCAGCCATTCGAGCGTGAAAGAGTAACAAACATCCATACATACATACTTACAAACTTTCGCATTTATAATATTAATAGGATATTCTAAAGTATCTTCACGCCGATATCCCCGAAGAGGTAGGCAGAGGCACAACCAGGGCACCCACGACTAGCCGAAGATACTAAGTCCCACAATGTGATAGGTGGCAAGCCTATCGCCAACCGGGCACATATTCTATCCCGAGCAACAATTTTTTTATTAGAAAATTGGAAAAACCCAATATTCGTTTTGTTGCCCAACCCGGGATTCAAACCCGGGACCTCATGCAGTCAAGTCCAACACCCGGACCGCTAGACCACACAGGCGATAAGTTATAATATGTTCGAATCTCAGTTTTTTTTAATCGATTTGTCTATCATTTGTTCACCAGTTTTAAAAATACTCTTGTATTTGCAAGAACTTTCATTGCCACCAAGTTTAGATCTGACGATGGAATCATAAAAAATCACTAAAACTCAATTTATGGTGTACATATCAAACAAATCGAAGTCTGCACTTATTTGCAGTTTAGCGCGCAGCAGCAGCAGCCGCAGCGTTTAAAATACTGATTATTTTTTCGTCATATTGTTTATCACTGACTGCTACACGCGGCTTGGTCCTAGTTTATTTTTTTCATTTTCAATAATCTATGGTAATTAGTTAAGCAATAAAAAAGACGGGTTGCACTCCGGGAGTGCCGGCAGAAGTGAAAACTTGAATATTAAATTATTAACGTTGTGCATTTTTGATATTTTGGAATGGTTAGGGAATAATTATGCACAAATTGCTTTAATTATCAATATGAAAGTACTATCATTTATGCACAAATATTATTTTCATATCAATAGCCTGCGTTTGGCTTGACAAAAACTCGCTAAAGTAAACCACGTGACGGATAGAAGCGTCGTCATATTATCTGTACATCGAACATTGCTCGTCTACACATAAAGCTTATTTTCAAGATGGAATAAATAGAGCAATGTCTGTTGATATTATACGTATCTGCTATCTGTGAGAATGTAATGGTAGGTATACTACAGCGTATTATCCGTTGCGCATCCTATACTTTTCGGAAATATCTAAGCAATACAAAAACAGCAACGAATCTACGTTTCATTTTAGATCTCGCGCCGTCTTATACGCGCAGTGCACCGTCTTACGTTCTGACGATCTGACGCGATTTTAGAAGTTTTTACTCATTCCAAAAGAAAGTGCGCAGCGCCGCTAAAGAAATTTTCACTTCAAAAATTGCCCATCTTTTGCTCATCAAACCCATATATAAAAACACACATAACTCAGTTTTTATCAAAAAATATAGTTAAAACCACTTTACTTATGAAAGCGTAACAAACAAACTTTTGTGTTTATAACAAATAAATCAAATTTAGTTGATTAACTGTGTGAAATGAAAAAAATATAAAATAAAATGAAAAAATACCCTGCAAATGAATGTTAACTTGTGCGACTTTGTCTTGTTGCGCGCGCGCATCCTTCTGCTGTCGCCGCGACGCCTTGTCGAGGTGCGGGGGAAGGGGGGCACATGCGCTAAGCGACGGTAACTCCCCCCCGCACCCTTCTAACAGCGCACCGTACTGGAGCTCTAAACAATAAAATAAAAAAAACAACATAAAAAAACGAAAAATAGAACATAATGACAACAAAATAAAAAATCAAATTTGAGTGTTGGAGCTCTTAATGGTAAATTGAAAAAATGTTTAAAAAAATGACTAATTAATTTATCAAAGTAGGTTTCCTAAAGAAACCAAGTGCACAAAATAAATTATTGTGAAAGAAACAAGCATAATACCTATAATGATATTAAAAAAGTAGATGGATTGTTGTTGGTTAGAAATACACATCATCTATCACGTTAAGTCGTATTCGATATAAATAGAAATTTTAATAAAATTACAATTATTTTACGAAACTAACGACAAGTAAAATCAATTCCATCCGTTTTTTTTCTACGGAAAACACAAAGTAAGAATCAGTATTTCAAAGACTGGTAAATAAATTTTAATTAATGAAATAGGTTAATTCTTTTAACGGTGTTTTTGTGTTTTAAATTATTAATTGCAGAATTAGTCATGGTAAAAAGTTATGATTCCGACTAATTATACTGCGTACATTAATGAAGACGTATGTCGACGAGATGCCATAGGAAACGAAACGAAAGTTCCACTTTCAGAAAGTGGGCCAATGTTGATGGAAGTGACAGAAATGTTAAACTCGCCAAATAAACTGGAAAACTTGTCCAGTTTTCCTTACAGAAAACTTAGTTTAAGGGCAGAAAAGATAAAAGCGATTTTTTTTCCTAATAAAGAAACAAGCAAGCAGACAGATTTTTTCCAAATCCACTTCGCCTATTTTATCCTAGCTCAAGGCCGGGATTGTTAACATTTGCACGCAAGTTTTCCAGATTTTTCCAAAACGAACACGACAATGATGAATATTGTGGTTTTTGCTGGAATAGGTGCAACTCTATCATGTAAAAATTAGCAATTAGCGATCGAAACGCGATCGATTGCTTTGTTCCAAACATATAATTACGTCAACATTCGAACATTGTTGGTTGCCATTTAATATGAATTAGCAATAATGATACAAATTTAGCGCGATTTTTGCAATAATTCGGCTATATTGCAATAGTTATTCTACAGGCAAGTCGTTGGAGGTCACTAGTACTTTGAGTTACTGCACTACTCGTACTTGTAAAAACCTCGCGGTTAGCAACATATTAGTCATTTCGAAAAAAAAACTACTCGATAAATCATGCTAGATTACTACCATAGGACAGAGGGGTCTACAAATCACACGAAATATTGGTAATTCGGAATATAGGTACGTATGGCACAGAAGCCATAATGTTGTAAACATTCGTTATTAAGAAAGTTATTGTTGTTTTTACATAAAAAAATCCTAATATATGTTTAAATAATAAAATATACAACTAATTGAGTGAAACTTGTCGAGTCGTACTCATATTATAAATGCGAAATTTTGCATGTTTGTCGGTTAATTACTCCTTCACGCAGAAACTGCTGAACCGAATGAAATTTGACACACACTGAAGGGTAATTGAGTTAACACATATGATTTTTTTTATGATATTAGAAGGCAAACTAGCAGAAGGATTTCCTGATGGTAAGAAATTCACGCCGCCTAGAGACACCAAAGGTAGTAATGGTGCGTTGCTAACCTGGGGCCGGGATGTTAGGCCTCGAGCAAAAGTAAGTTTACAGGCTACCTTACCCTCCGAACCGGAACACGTCATGACGTTATGGCGGCAATAGGTAAGGCGGTGGTAAAAATCCGGACGAGTCGCTGCTAAACTCTACCACCTAGTCAGATGTCACAGTGCTAGTGACGGTGAGCCTATACTCGCCTTTTACGAGCTGCCTGGCAAGGAAGGCAGACGGTCCATTCTACAAAGGAGCCCGGACCAACACGGGGGATGATAGTTTATATCCCGATAAAATGTGCCTGTGGTCCACTTACAATGCGGACAATAGTTAGTATAGAATAATGTTCACTTTTTCTAGTTTTCTCTTTAAATGGACCCTCGCCTGATGATAAATAACACAACAAAAAAAAAATTAACAAAATTGGCCCACCCGTCCACGCATGATGGAATTACCAAGGAAATTAAGATTCATATTATTATTAACATATTCCCGCAGGAGAAATGTGACTTTAAAATTAAGGTCGAAGCCGCAGACAAGCAGAAATAAATAACTTAAAAACGCGGCTGCCACCACAGACAATAGCTGGTGAATACGAGAAATTTATATTCAAGATAACACGTTGTGGTGTATGGAATAAAGATATTCACAAACAATACAAGGTCAAACAGATGGACCTTCATAAAATTTTATGTGAACAGCATTGGCCATGACGAGGCAATTCCACAATGTCCTAACATAATCATCAATCATATTCCTAATGCACTTCTTGGTGTGACGACCCCACCACCCGCCAGTAGAACAAGTAGTTATTTTAAAATCAACTAGCTGCTCCGGCAAAATTCATTCCATCCATTCAGTTTGTATGGGTAAAAACGAAATGTTGTTTTCGCTAGTTTCCTCAGTTTCCCTAGTTTTCATTGTGTCCCACTTAAAAGATGGTATAATTTTTATCAACATACTAACAAATCTGGTGAACTTCGTACCGTATTTCTTATGGGAAAAACCATTTTTTTTGTATTTTCATTGTATTGACTAGTTATCGTGTCAATTTTTTTCCATCTATTATATTTACATGTCAATAGGCGGCGTTTCTTTCCATTAAAAATCCGTCGGCCATTAATGCACCTTTTGTTTACAGTCCAAAAGATATAATTTCTTTACTTTTTTTATTTTTTTACTTCGCTAGCAGTTTTTTTTTTCTTTTACTTAAAAATGTTTAGACCGTAGAGTTATGATCGTAGAAGTAATAGTTTAAAAAACTAACAAAGTCGCTTTTATCCTAGCTAAACTATACAAAAATAGAAATTAGTTTTCTACATGTTATAAGAAAATAGTGAATAAGAAAAAAAAACATTTTAATATGAACAAAAAAACGGGAGATGAGTCAGAAGATATTTTAGAATTATTTTACTGTTTATAACATCGACTAACAAAGTATTTCACATAATTGAATCCTAGCCCTTTCCCCCGCGCTATCAAGTGTCCAATATTGTCATTAAAATTAAAAACACTAAACGTGAACAGCAAAATGTATTCGTTCAGTAACATCCAACCAAATAAGTACTGAACGTTATACTAAAACAGTATTTTTATCTTTACTTTCAAAGCCCTGAAGATGCTGTAAACAGTGAAACCGGTTGGCTAAGTAACGAAAAATATTAAATAAAGTGTATAATGGATATGTACAAGTTACTATTACAAAAAAGTGTTAATACAATGGAATTCCACCAAGTGACGACGATAGCAAGTATAGATTCTATGGGAAATCAATTTCAGCAAGGTAGTAATAATTCAAAACGGAACTTGATTAATTGA
This sequence comes from Calephelis virginiensis, assembly GCA_002245475.1. Lineage (NCBI taxonomy): Eukaryota > Metazoa > Arthropoda > Insecta > Lepidoptera > Riodinidae > Calephelis > Calephelis virginiensis. The sequence continues at coordinate 86,840 of NJDC01005604.1, forward strand.
TTCTACCTATGTCCAACATTAATAGTTAGAGATTTTTTATCTATATCCACACCTACATCACTGAAATTATTTAATAAAAGGCGTCGTTATAAAAGAGATAAGGTCAAGTATATTTTTTTTTATTTTGATCGTATGAGTGCGAATAACATTAGGACATGGGTGAAAAAAAGTATCTTGACGTCCGTATTCCCGAAGATGTAGGCAGAGGTAAAACCAGGTGTGATTGATAGCAATCCTATCGCCAACCGGGCAAGTATTCAATCCCAGGCAGCCTTTACTTTATTAGAAAATTGAAACAGCACATTTATGGTCCCTTATATTACGGATAAAAACTAAATATTTTTTTTTAAAATCTTATATATAAAATTCTCGTGTCACAATGTTCGTTCCCGTACTCCTCCGAAACGGTTTGACCGATTCTCGTGAAATTTTGTGAGCATATTGAGTAGGTCTGAACATCGGCCCAACCCCAAGTGATAAGGGTGACTCACCCCCACGTTTTTTACCAAAATAACGATAAAAAATAGCAGTACAACGTCTGCCGGGTCAGCTAGTATTTTATAAATTTCCTTTATACATAAAAAATGAATCACTATTTAACTTGGTCATGGGGCGTCGTATAGACCAATTTCGCTATTTCTACTGTTAAAAGAAGGTTGACATAAAGAGAAAACCCGGGAAAATTGCTGAGAAATTAAGAAAAACAAAAATTAAATTTTTCCTATATACAAACTGTTAGCAATGTTAAGTGGTTTCGAAGTTCGCTGGTTCGGCTAGTATGTAACAAAATTTATTTTGGGTTATCAAGGCGGTTTAGTTTGCTGACATGTGAAGGTAAAAAAAAAATTAAAAAAGTATCTTTAAGCCCATATCCCCAAACAGGTAGGCAGAGGCACTACCGGGGCACCCACGACTAGACGAAGACACTAAGTCCCACAATGTGATAGGTGGCAATCCTATCGCCAACCGGGCACATATCCAATTCTGAGCAACATTTTTTTTATTAGAAAATTGGAATTGGAAGTTTCGTTCGCCGAGTCTTCCCAGTGAGTGGCCGCGTTCCGATCCGGTTGGTGTTTTTTTATATGTATAGAAGTGTCACAAGAATCTTTGTATAGATCTACGTGAATAAAAGTTTCGAAAGTTTTCATTGATTGATTCTAAAAATGCTAAAAATGTGTTCTAATGCCCATTTCTAACCACTGTTACCTTTTTTTTTCAATACAGAATTTACTTTTCTAAAGATTTACTATTAGTGCAGACTGGCGCCATTTTGTATTGTTATAAAATAATATATAAAGACTTTAAAATCTCCATGGAAACTATTAACACGAATCTACAAAGTTACGAATAGTCAGATAGTTACGTGAGTGGTCACACAATAGTTAACGTTATATTTGGGAATAAGCAGTTTAAATATCACTCAGCTTAAATTAGAAAAGTAACCCGCCATTATTACGACAAGCAAAATTGTTGCAATAGGGTTGCCACATTTTTATATATTTTTAGGAGATTTAGAGGCAGGTGACACTTTGATGATAAGTAATACTTTTGATTAGATTGCCAGGTTAGGCATTACAGACATTGCAGACATTAGGGTTGCCAGCTGTCCACATAAATCCGGATATGGGCTTTTTGAATGTCTGTCAGGACATTGAATTTGAATTGAATTGAAATTGGGGTTTTCCAATTTTCTAATAAAAAAACGTTGCTCGGGACTGAATATGTGCCCGTTTGGCGATAGGTTTGCCACCTATCACATTGTGGGACTTAGTGTCTTCGGCTAGTCGTGGGTGCCCAGGTTGTGCCTCTGCCTACCTCTTCGGGGATATGGGCGTGAAGAAGATACTGTCAGGACAAAATTAACGGCGCCTTTCCTATCTGGCCTTTTTAGGAATTTTATATTTTGAAATTCGTGTGGATTGACACAACTTCATTAGATTTCTTAATAATAAAGTACTAAGACATTCGATTTTATTAGTATTTAAATAGATTTTTAGAAATTCAATGGCAAATAATCATAAAAACTTTATTTTAAATTTTTATAACTTAAATCTTAACAAATAAGGATATTCGGCTTTTTTACCCAAGTGCTAGGCCGAACTTGCAGGTCTGCCCAGCCATAAGGTATGACAATCTGGCAACCTTGTGATAAATGTATACTTACGAAAACATTATATAAAGTTACGTTAGTATTTTATGAGATACAAAAAGAATTTATAGTCAGAAATACACCTATCCTTTAACAGCAAAAAAAGTGCATTGCCATTTTGAAAATGGGTCGTTAAGCCACTTCAGTAAGTTTATACGCTACCCTACCTTCTGGACCAGTACGTGATAGTGACGAACATGAAGTTGGAGACTTATTACCAGTTCAAGAAGTACATTAACAGCAATTTACAGCATTATTAGTTGGACATTATTTGAGAATCGTAACAAATTTAATAAATAAAATAAATAAATAAATATCCCTGGACAACTTACACTAATTGAATCTAACCCCAAAGTAAGCAAATTATATGCTTGTGTTATGGGTGTTAGTCAACGATACTAATACATAGAAATACTTAAATAGATACCAGAATAAATTTAATAAACACCCAGACCAGATGCAGACATCTAAATGTTCATCACACAAATGCCTGCCCCCGTCGGGAATCGAACCCGAGCCTCGCGGTAAATTGATGTAGTTAGGCGAGTACGCTAGCCACTCGACCAACGAGGCGGTCAAAAATAATAAATACATACAAATTCTGCCTGACTTTTTTTCTTATGTAAATGCAGTATTTACATAAGAAAAAAAACAAACAAAAACATGTATGTTCAAAATAAGCGTTTTTTTTTAAATTAGAAATATTCGTTTACCATCTGTAATAGAATTCACAGTATCCCGTTATATATCATAGACATACTTCTTTTTAATTTTATCCCTACCAAGACTTTAACAGTAAAGAATTTATCACTTCAATTTAAAATCATGATGAAGCAAAATACCAAAATTAAGTTACATAAAAATAATGCCATAAATCCCATAACAACATTACACACGAGTTCAACAGTATAACCTACGAAATCACAGATTAAATAATTCAAGTAATACAGCTAGAAGCAATTTCTCGAACCTCACATTAATTTCTCGTTCCCATTGTTGTAATCGATTCCTATCTTACCCCAGACTAATAAACCATATTGCATTTAAACAACAAACAATAAAGTAGATTTTTGTTAGACAAGTCCAGATTACTTCGAAGTTCGAACCGCTCGTGACTTCGTTACCGTGTATCGTATCGTTGCGTGGGCAATCGTTACTCAATTTCATGTCTAAGTAAAAACACATTGAAAGTAACAGTGACTAACTCGTGTAGCGGAAATAAACGAACGAGGCCAAACAGCGGAACGCGGCACGAGATCGACAATATCGGACATGCACTTGACAATCGGAAGTAAATGTCACTGGCCATCCGAATAACTGGCAACACAGATTCACTTTTGAAAAATAAAACAAATTTTAAATTTAGAACACACGAAATGGAACACTTTAAAAAACACAACTGACCGCATTTAAAGAACTCGATCATGTCACTCCAGTCCAGTATCATTGTTGGGACTGAAGTGGTCGCACGGTTTAGGAGGTTCTCAGCATTTGCCAGCTAACGTCTGTGTCGCCATATCTTGAACGTGTGAAATGGTGAACAACGTCATATTGTTAATTATGAATGTAACATCAAATTAACGTCAGAGTTTCATGCATGCAACACAAATACTACCACAATTAGCAATTGTAACTTTCAAAATAGTTCTGTGCAAGTGCTGTTGTTAATGAGTATGTTTTTCGTACTTTGTAAAGACCGTTTATAGGTGGCAGTAAGGAAAATTACATAACACTATATTGGTGTAGGGATGTAATGCCCCATCGCCTACTAGTGGAATAATCTAGTGATTGCTAGATGATACCACTAGCTCAGTCAGATTAGGCGATACACTCCATTACCTGCCCCACCTATTCTTATCATTAAACATCCTGGTCTCAGGTTCGCAACGCACCTTTACCATCAGGTAATCTGTCATCCACTACATCTTTATCCCAGTAAGATAACAGTCTTTATCCCAGCGTTAATCCCAGTCCACACTTAAGAAATATCTCGAGTCCTGTTCCTTTATTTCTTCCTATTGCATAAGGATGCATTCCTAATGGTGAATTGGTATACCACATGTCTTATTCCCCTGCATTCAGCCAGCAAGCGATACGACTCCTATATTTTATAGAGGCTGATTTTCAACATTCAATATATTTATTGAACTAAACGCTCAAATTCTCTTCCTGTATACAATGCTGCAGACTGCAGTAAGCCATAAATAGTCCTTAGAGCAGCTAGAATCAATTTTAGTTGCATTCGAATCCCACTCAAAGCTATTAAGCAATGAATAAGGAACTTGCTTCGATTGATCAACAAAGATCATGGTATATGTTTTCGACAATGCACTTATTGCATTTAGTGCAGTATTGTGTCGACATTGAAACATTTAAGTGCAATAAAATGACTAATTTTCTCCACAAAAGGGAGGTCTACAGTTTATGCTTGTTCTGACTTAGTTAAAAAAATAACTTTTTTTTAAAAAAAATAACTGAATGCCTAGATAGTAAAAAGTTTCCTCTTGCTGTATTTTTAGATATGAGTAAAGCTTTTGATTTTGTATCTATATGTATGAATATGTATAGCCTGTTTTTTAATCTCGGAGACTGAATTGACAGATGCAAATGTCAATTTTACAAATAATGATACCTGCATTTATTTTGTAGTGCTGTCCTACAACACAGATTTTTTCAAAACGTAAATTAATGTTGATATTCGAAGAATGGGAAACCAACATTTGTTTGATACTTCAACCCTAAATTTATTAGCTACTTTTAACGGACATCGAAAAAGAGAACGTTATTTCAAATCTGTCTGCTGATGGAATCGAATGGGAATCAAGAAAAATATTAAGTTTTTGGTGTAATGAGACGTCATTATATTGAACTCAAATTCGATTTTTTACAATACTAAGTGGAAAATTATGTAAACCCTTCGTCCTTCAATCTATTGAAGTCTTCGAATGCGTCCGTTCTGCCTATTGTGTGCAAGTTATCAATTACCTATTAAATTAAAAAATAGAACTAGGGTACGGACAAATTACATAAATTCATTTAACCCTAAAGTACGGAAATTATATGATTGCATTCATAGTGCTAAGTAGGGCATAAAAAACTTAGTTATAATTTAGTTAGTATGTATTATAATTTCCGCCATGTTCGTCTGGGTCCTCTGTGTAAAACAAATCATCGGCCGTCCTGCCTGGCAGATTGTAAGAGACAAGCAAAGGTGAAACGGGTCATTACCAATAAGACTGCTGGTGATAGACTACTGTGCAGCAACTTGCTCAGATAGGGATTCACCGTTGTACCGATTCCTGCTGCCATAGTGAGAATGTCATGCTCCAGTCCAGAGGTTAGGGCAGCCGGTAGACTTGCATAATTGGCCTAATATCCCCGTCCCTCAGCGACGCAGTCTACAACATATGATGGTGTCTTTACGCTGCGGTTATTTCTTACCATCACGGGAGTCTTGTGTTTGCTTGCTATCTTTTACCATGAAAAAGTGTATTTTGTTACACAAAAAAGATTTATATGAGCGCCTGCGGCGCCTTGTGTGCCTTATATAACGATGTCATCTTTGTTACCGTTATTAAAAAGGTCTTTTATCAACATAAAAATAATAAATGAAAAAAAAGATAATGATTGATGACGTCATAGCACGAGGTACACAGTTTATACGCATTGGTTGTTCCGAGGCATTATGTAAATGAAAAATATAATTAATATTCAAAAATTCAAGTGTTATTGCTTATAAATTTGGTTTTGTGAAAATACAAATTATAAAATTTATTAACCTACGATTATGAAGCACATTAATTTACAAAATTTCAAATTATTTCGTTCTAAATACATATATTCCGATTTTCCAATGTAAATTATACAAATCGGTAATAAATTTTGTTAACATTTTCCGATTATGGCACGATACTATTTATGAACCGCAAAAAACTTACAACATTGCTAATGTCAATTTGGTCACTGAGATTAAAAAACAGGCTATAGAATGGTTTAAAAGTTATTTAGAGAATAGAAGGCAATGTGCTCAGATCGGTAAAATAAGTGGAAACCACAGGAAAGTCTATACTTCCAATTATCTTTTTAATGACTGTGGGCTATGTTTGGTTCAGAAAGCGGACTATGTTTGGAAACAATGGTACTACAAGGACGATATGTTATACTACTGGCTACCAGAGTTTGTTTCGCCGTTTCTTCTCCCGACTGGCTAGGTTTGGAAACGGTGGTAGTTTACGGTAGACAGGGTTACATTTATTATTATAATATAATATATTAAGTTATAATTCAAATTGTAATAGGAATAAAACTATTTGTTGTATGAATATTAAAACATTGTGTATATAATTAAATAATCACTTTTAAAAATATTAAAATATTTGCACACCACAATGTGGTAGAATATGTTGGAAAGCTTAAATAATTTTGTAACAACTTCAACACGCATATTCCTCAAATAATTTTATTTCCTTTCTTTCTTTCTTTTTCACATCTGAACTCCATTACTGAGGCGGATAGATTTCCTAGGGTCAACGAAAATATACCATGCGGAGAGTTTTTAGGAATAAAACACACTGTTTCACATTCACAATGGCGAGAGTGAGTCAGAGGAGGTTCTCTGGGATTTATCTTTTTCCAAGTATTCCCAGTCGCTTGTTTGGTGGTCATCAACATTTGCTTCGGTTGAAGTGTTCTCTAAAGTACTGACGCGTGCCATCCTTCGGTTCGAATCGCTCTGGCCGATGTAGTCTATGGTCGTCGTGCACAAGAAGTAAATCTTCGTCAATTTTATTATCTTGTCTCTCATCCAATAGCCTCTGTGGCGCACCGGCTCGATGTAAGACGCGATACCAAGAGGTCCCGAGATCAATCCCCGGGTCGGATAACAACAAGAAAACATGTTTTTTCAACTTACCAATAAAAAAACAACGTTACTTACCACTTATGATATTGTGGGACGTAGTGTCTTCGGCTACTCGTGAGTGTCCTGGTTTACCTCTGCCTACCTCTCCGAGGATGTGGGCGTGACAACTTTCTAAATAAACCAACGTTGCTCAGGATTGGATAAGTGCCTGGTTAGCTTGCCGACTTCACATTGTGGGACATAGTGCCTTCGCCTAGTCGTTGACGTCCTGGTTTACCTCTGCCTACTTTTTCGAGGATATGGACGTAAAGACTTACATGGTGCAGGGTACAATCAGTAGCGTAGTAGATATACTTGCGGCATGCTTTGATGGCCAGTTTGACGTTTTTTACTACTGACGTAGTCATTTATATTTTCGTTTTTTTTAATGAGTATATACTACTCTCTACTCTACTCTACTCTATATATTACTCTCTACTTACTGTGCTTGTTATAAACAAACCTTATAAAATAGACGCCAATTACATTACATTTTTTTTTGATAATAAATTGACATTTAAATAATTATTTTAATATGTCAAACCGGACATCATAGCGTACCGTTAGTACAGAACTGCACGCATGGCCACAAGATACTGACCAATGGACGACGGTTGTTTCTTATCGTCAAAAAAGCCGCCTGCTTATTCACTATCTCGCACCATAGAAAACTTTAAACGAACTTTATCTACAACAGCTCTTAACAAAACAGGTTAAATAAAAAATAATAAAAACAAGTAGAAAAGCCTAAAAACGACTTCGATTTATTATTTTAATACGCCTACGTTCTGGCTCGATTATTACTACATAGTAGAATGAATGAGTGAATACACTTTATTATGCAACAAAATAAAAAAAAAATACACACTCTTTAAATTATAAGTTAATGAGTGTGTATTTTTTTTTAAATTTTGCTTAAAAAAATACACACTCTTTAACTTTTAATATTTAACTTAGGTGCACAAAGGTCTTATCCCTTCAGAGCGATCTCTGCCAGACAACCTTAGATCAGTAGGGTAACTCTTGAATCTCGATTGCATGTAAATTGGATTCGGATATGTAATTTTAGGTACTCTAGATCACAGCACTAGCGACTAGATTAGTAACATTTCATTAATAATAAACAATAAATTATTTTATCGGATAACTATGTTGAAATCTTTTGGAATTAATTGTCAATAATCCGGTAATATTGTGTTCAACAGTACCTTAAAAGGACATATCCTATCTAAATTTACAATTTTATGATACTGAGATTCAAATGTAGCCCTACTGTTCTATTGAATATTCCTTAATCTATATATTAATACGTGATGCCGAAACTTTGGAGCCCTTTTTACGAAAATTGCGCGGAAGCAGAAGCATAAAATTTGGCACACTTATAGTTTACTAGCTGCCCGCCCTCGCTTCGCTTCGGTTATCCAAGAATAAAACTCCTACTAATATTACAAATGCGAAAGTTTGTATGTCTGGATGTCAGGACGTCAGTATGGATAAGATGGATGCAGTAAGCGCGTATGTCTTTGCTACGCTTCAACGATATTTAATTTAGCGCCCGGAGATTTTAACTTCTTGATAACTCATTAGTTGTTAATTTTTTTCTGACAGTGTAAAAGGCAATTTTGAACTTTATTAGACGCATAACGTATCTAATAGATTTATTTGATTAAGGGTTAATACTGTATTGTTAAAATCGTGTTCTAAAGAAAGCCCACATTTTACTGTTTTAAGTAAACGCAAAAAACGGTTATTGTGGGTTATTCTTGAAAGATAGACATATGCCACCGCTTACTTTTTTTGAGATCTATCGTAGAGGAAAAATCCCACCATACATTGTTTTGTTAAAACTCAAAAGGTTTTGGCAGTGTTTTCGAGGAAAGCTCCCGATCGGCTTATTTTTTGCCGATATATTAAACTAATATCGTTGTAATATCGTTGGTTTGTACAAAACATAAACTTACTATACACCAAAACCTTCCTCAAGAATTATTCTATCTATTGTTGAAAACCGAATAAAAATCCGTTCAGTACTTTTCGAGTAAATCGCGAACAGACAGACAGACACGGCGGGGGACTTTGTTTTATTATATTTATTGATGTGTGGGAAAAGTGCAGAAGGCTTTTAAAGTACATTAAATAACTAAATAAAACATTACCCACACTAGCAAGCATTTGACACACAAACGAAAACATTGATGATAACGATAAAAGATCACAGATGGCGCACCAAACAGTTTGGAAGCAAAGTAGTCGGTCTTGAGAAATGAAGATGGCGTTCTTATCAACAAGATATTAAAATTTATGGTCGAATTTGACCAACGGGCGATCACTAGTGTTTACGAAAAAAAAATTACAAATATATCACAATTCACATATTTGCACTCTTCGTCTATAAAACACCTTAATTAAAATAAATATAATCTTACAACGAGGATTTACCGCGCCATAGAATCTATATTTTTATAAAAACTTTCACCCCCATAAAAGTTCTTTTAAGGTTTAAATATTTAAAAAAAAAATAGCCTATCTTTGAATATCATTGATACCAAATGTCATCGAAATTGGGGTTGATTCTAATATTCTTTCTCAAGTATCTTCCATATCTCCGAAGAAGTAGCAGAGGCACAACTAGGGCACCCACGACTAGCCGAAAAATTGGAAAACCCAAATTTTCTTTTTGTTTCCCAACCTGGGAATCAAATCTGGGACCACATGCAGTCAAGTCCAACAACTGAACTGCTAGACAATAAAAGCGATTTACTTAACGATTTACATTTATTCCTTTACATATCTATTTAAGTATTACTAGGTTTTAGTAATAAATTAAATTTATTAACTTAATGACTTATAAAAAGATAATTTAAGTCTCTGAGTACGGTCGTAATACCCACAACCCAAGCATATAATTTTCTTACTTTGGGGCTAGATCAATTTGTGTAATTTGTTTCATAAATACAGGAGTTATTTCATAAACTTCGCACTGCAACAAGAACCAATTTTCGTTGCAATTTAACTAAACTCCTAGAAAGTTCTTACGTATCACGAAATGCTTGGGTTAGTTCGACAAAGATCACGGAACGTGTTTTCGACACTGCACTTATTAGATTTACTGCAGTATTATGTCGGCAACAGATAATTTCAAGTGCAGTAAACGTGCAATGTTTAAAATGCAGTTACTTTTATGGTCTAGAGGTCCGGTGTCGGATTTCACGTCTTTTATCTATTTTTTTTTATACGAGAGAAGGCAAACGAACAAGTGGGTCACCTGATGGAAAGTGATCACCTTCGCCCTCGGACATCTGCAACACCAGGAGTATCACAGATGCGTTGCCGACCTTTGAGGAATGAGTACGCTTATTTCTTGAAGGTTCCTAAATCATAATTCTTTGGGAATACAGTCCTCGGTAACTGATTCCACAAAGGTGATATGTTAAGAAACGTCTTCGGAATCGCAGAGTTGTAGATCGCCACGCATCAAGACGATGGGCATGATACTTTAAGCTCTGGTGCGACGCTTCCACCTTCCACCACGCTTCCACCTTCGGTGGAAATAAGAGGCTGGAATCAAACCAAACAGCTCCCTAAGAGCATTCCCCATGATAGATGCGGTAGAGAACGCTGAATGACCCTAGTACCCGGTCATTGACAATTCGAGTTGCTCTACGTTGAATGCGGTCAAACGGAAGGAGCTGGTACTGTGGAGCCCCAGCCCAGAGTTGAGAACAGTACTACATATGAGGCCGAATTGGCGCTTTGTATAGTTTCTAAACTAGAAAGTGTATTTTAAATTTCCTAATAAAAGTAACGTTGCCCGGGATTGGATACGTATCCGGTTGGCGATAGGCTGATCACCTATCACATTGTGGGACTTAGTATCTTCGACTGTGCCTCTTCCTATGTTTTCGGGGGTATGGGCATAAAGATACTTTTTTAACAGATTTTTACAGAAACATACATATTTGCAGTGTGCAGTGTCAATGTTTAGTTTGCTAATATGATTCTCCAAATTTAATTAACTTATGTTAAAACTACTGAAAATTGATTTAGCAATTTAAAATAAAACGCAACATACAAACATTTGTATTTATAACCAGCGTGCCTGGGGCAAAAGAGCTATATCAACAATTACTTTGGCAGTAAGTAATTGAATATTTTGTTTCCCTTTTTTAACCATTCTTTTTTTCATTATTTGTTTTCTGTTATATATGCTACGTGGAAACTAGTTGTGTGTTCACATTTGTAATTTATTTTTAATTAGCCTACCCGACGAACTTCGTATCGATTGACATGAATAATAATTGACATATAGGAAAAATTAAAGTATTTTTTTCCTATTTTACCTATCATTTTCCGTAGTTTTCTCTTCATATGAACTTTCTCCTGACAGTAACCCATCATCATCAGCCGGAGGACGTCCACTGCTGGACTAGGCCTCCCCCAAAGAGCGCCACAAGTAACGGTCACCAGCCGCTTGTATCCAACGACTCCCTGCGACTTTGACCAGATCATCAATCCGCAGGGTGGAAGGTCGTCCAACACTACGTCCTTTGGTTTGGGACCACCACTCGAGAACCTTTCTTCTTCGGCGGTTGTCGGTTCTGCGAGCAATGTGGCCTGCCCATTACCACTTCAGCTTGCTGACTCTCTGGACTATGTCGGTTACTCTCGTTCTCTTGCGGATCACCGAATTACGGATCATATCTCGCAGAGAAACAAAGAGCATAGCTCTCTTCATAGCACGCTAAGCGACTCTGAGCTTATTAAGAGGCCCACATTTAACGGCCAAGTCTCAGTTCCATATGTCATCACCGGTAACACACACTGGTCGAAGACTTTCGATTTTAGGTTCTGCGCTATTTCGCACAAGAAGATACCCTTTAGCTTCCCGAACGCTGCCCATCCGAGTTGGATTCGACGATCGACCTATTTTTAAAATTGGATTTACCTAACTGAATAGTTTGACCTAGGTATATATACTGGTCAACAGCTTCGAGAATTGAGTTCCCAACGTGAACTGGTGTAGGTGCAACATGAATATTGGACATGACAGTTACTGATACCATAAAAAAAAAGTATCTTGACGGCCATATCCCCGAAGAGGTAGGCAGAGGCACAACCAGGCCACCCACGACTAGCCGAAGACACTAAGTCCCACAATGAGATAGGTGGCAAGCCTATCGCCAACCAGAAACATATCCAATAACAAACAACATTTTTTTTATTAGAAAATTGGAAAACCCAAATTTTCTTTTTGTTATCCGACCCCGGGATTCAAACTCGAGACCTCATGCAGTCAAGTCCAACGCCTGAACCGCTAGACCACAGAGGCGATTAGATACAATAAAAAATAATCAGTACAATTGGTCCATCCTTTAACGCGTGATGCAGTAACCAAGGGAAATGGGGATTCATTTTTGTGTATAAAAGCTAGTTGAAATAAATGGTGACGATCTGATCTAGGAAAAAAGCTAGTCTAGGTAATACAATTGCTTAGCCAAAGTCCATCCAGTTAAACTGCCTTAATTATCCCACAAAACTAATCCAATGTTAGAACAAAATTTCTATTAGTAAAATAAGATTACCGTCCTCTAATTGATTAAAGAACTTTATGGAACTATCACACTGGTTCAAATCCCTGAGGTGGAAGTGCCAACATAATCTGTAATTAGGATAAATTACGGAAGGGTAGCAACGAAAGTACGTGTCCATGACCCTTTTAACCGATTTTAAAATTGAGGTTCCTATTCAAGTGTTTTTGTGTTTGTCACGTGATTACTTCGTAATTTTTTATAGTTCATGATTTTGATGGGGATTTTTGATTATTGTTTTTTGCAGCTTTAACGCATTTGAAAATATAAACTTGTATTATTTTATTGAAAAAATCTTTAATACCTACTTAGTTAAATAGTAAAAGTATGGTAGAATATATAGTACTCATTCAAAACCATGTTCTTGCAACAAAATTTTTCTTCCTTTTTTTTTAAATTTTATTAAAAATTAGAAAACCAACACAAACACACCCAAAACAAGTCAAAAATACACATAGTTATTTGTGTTTCAAAAGTTATCAATAATTTGCTGTAAAATACTGGCAATAAAAATTTAAAAAATAGATGTAAAAAGAAAATGACAGAAACCGCTTTAGACCAATTTTGACAAGACCTTGTCTATAAAGATTTGAAGAAACTTATTGCCTAACTTTATATCTTTTTCGTAATACCTGCAGTCTGTGCATTTTTTGTCTTTTAAATTCTGTTTTATGTAGGTATGTTGTAAAAAAATCATATGAAGTTGTTTGCAACTTATTTTTTTACCGCTTATTTTCGACTTCATCGTATTTTTAAATCCTTATGCTTTAACTATATAACTACACACAAGAACTATATAAATAAGGCAAGCAGAAATAAAGATAATACAGAATAATAAAAAAAACCTAAGTTTGAAGCGTTCTTCAAAAGTACTTGTCAGATGAAATATTGACACAGCAGACATGCAATGCGAATGTGGAAAGGTGTACCTGGAGAGATCTAGGTTGACATTCCACTTTCAAATCACTCAGGTGTTACCTGAGGGTGGTGTTAAGTGTCTCCGAAACTGGCGTATTTATATGAAAATAATGAATGTGGAGGAAGACAGGCAGGTTTGTCAGGATCGTGAGATTTGGCACTCGATACTCTCTGCCTATTCCGTAAGGAACTTGTCGTAAATATATGTATGTGTGTCGTAGAATAGATATGTATGTGTGTCGCAGATTCTGTATTAAGATACAGAAACGGCGACTTTAAAGACTAAATTAAAAAATAAATGAGCTATAGGTAGTTATGGAACTTTCATTTTTTCAAATTTCTTTCCTAGTGGAACAGTTCCGTTAATTGATAGAGAAAGAAAAGTACTGAAATTTACAAATACAAGTACAATATCAGTAATATATTATTAAATATTAATAAAAGCAGATGAACTACAAAAGTCCAGATTCAAACAGATATAACGGTTGAAAACGTAATTTAAAAGTTTTGCAGTTAATTGTTTGGTAATTCTTATGCTCATTAAAAGTCAAAGTATCGGAAAGCCCTTTAGGGCGTAAAAGTTTGTAATCGGTATCAAACTTAATATAGTGGCGTTGCTCGAATATCAAACGATTCATAGTATGAATAACAAAATCAAATATTCTTATCAATAAATGTAATACCTCAACGAGTATAATGTACAAAACTTGTAAGAATTGACATTTTAGAAACGGCGCACAAGATCACTATCAACAACCTGTATTGTGATCAAACTATCAGTAGATTAAGCTTGAACGTTCTAGAAACAGCCCAAAAAACACATACCTATATCTCCTTTGAAATAATTCTGTGAAACAAATGTAAAATTTAGTTTATATCGTGAATAATAAACTAAAAAGTATCTTCACACCCATATCCCCGTAGAGGTAGGCAGAGGTACAACCAAGGCACCCACGACTAGCCGAAGACACTAAGTCCCACAATGTGATAGGTGGCAAGCCTATCGCCAACCGGGCACATTTCCAATCCCGACCAACATTTTTTTTAAATTATTATTATTACTACTATTATTTACAAAATTCCAAAAACCTTATTCCTGTAAACATGGAAGCTGAAAACACAAAAACTCAAAGGTTTTATGTGTTTTCTAGAAAAAATACAGTTATTTTGTCATTAGTTAGACATTAGACCTCAGTGAAAATCAAAGGGGCTTTAACAAATTATGTATTGTCACAAATCCTTTTGGAAAATACAAGGCAGCTATACAACAAACGAGACCAGGTAAGTTTTATTGTCATTAGTGCTGGCTAGGTGATTGAATTATGTACGATTCGCCCGGTTTGGCCACTAATTTAATTGCTACTTACACAATAATTTCGTTTTTTGGTGCAGAACCACATCAAGCTATCCACCAGCAGCTTTTATTCTCTAACAAAAGAGCCTAAGTAGGTACATTTTGTATGGTCTTCTGTTTAAAGGATAAGGCAAACAAAATCATATTCACACAAGAAGCTCTTTCAACTTAACTCAGTATAAAAACCAACACAAAATTGAAATCTTTATAACCCTAAGTGACGAGGATGAATCACAGCAAAAAAAAATAGCAGAACAACGTCTGCCAGGTCAGCTAGTTCTTCTTACAACAGAAGTTCTAGTTTAGGCAGCGTTTTTATGACCTTTTCAGAAAAAAACTAATTTAAACGGCTGCTTTTGTTTTTATTTAAAATTAAAACAAAAGCGTTTGAAACAGATTTGTGTAATCCATGTACTACAACTGCTACGTTTTATTGAAGAATCTATGACAGTGCAATCGCAGATTTTGTAAGCAAATATTTCG
>NJDC01005605.1:0-26825 GCA_002245475.1 Calephelis virginiensis
CTTGCCGTTGACGTGTTCTGGTTTGGAGGTTAAGGTAGACGGTAAACTTAACTTTTCTCGAGGCCTAACATTCCGTCCTCAAGTTGGCAAAACGCATTATTACCACCATTGGTGTCTCTAGGCGGCGTGAATTTCTTGTTACCAGGATATCCGCCTGCTTGTTTGCCTTCCAATATCATAAAAAATTAAATCTTATTGGCTATTTTGTCTAGTATATCCAGCGCACTACCCGTCAACTCTTGCCAACGCGATTGCGACGCTAGTTCCAACTTCCTAATACGTAACTCATTTTCTTTTTGGCTTTGTTCGGCCTGGAATTTCTCGATTTAGAAATTTCTCCACTCCCCGAATTAAGAAATAGCCATCGCCGTTTGATCTACGTATAAGGAAGTTCCAGATCGCACGCGTCTTCTTGGGGTCAGATGTGGCCTAGATGTTCTGGGCCGGGGAGATAATCTAGGTGTAACTGTTCTCCTAAGAGAACCTCGCATTCTAGGTGACACCTGACTTGATGGTGTATGGACGGGATTTGTACTTGTACGTACACTTTGCAGTGGTTGTGAAGGTGACGACTTATGACTTGTGATTAATTATAATTGAACCCCGAGTTTGGTAAATTTGATGCAAATTTCTACTTGACTGATGGCAAAATACTAACGTGAATGCCAAAATCTTAAGAAAGAAGAAGAAAAATGTATTGATATTGTTTTCGTTTTATCTTTTTTTATCTTGCAGGGGTAAAAGAGAAAGAAAATTCGCAAAGTAATACGACAACGTAAGAAACTATGCCCACCTTAAACAATGACATATGTTGTTATCTACATATGATTTTTATTTGTATTATAAACGCAGACATTAGTGAGTAAACTCGTAACTCAGTGATTAGTGATACGGTTTTCAAATGGCATTACACTCGCACTTAAAACGTGTAACTATATGTTACAAGTTTACTCACTAACGCGAAAGTTACGTTAGATGATTTTTGACGTTGCCATTACACTCGGGGTCCAGTTTGTTCAAGTAAACTTCGTGTATCCAAACATTTTTTTTAGTCTGTAGCAGAATAAACAACCCGTGGTATTAAAAAGTTTGAAGTACGTCAAGTAAAAAAATTTTCGGAACGAATTGAGTTGGCATGGTTTATTCATCCGTTGCGCTTTTTTCGAGTATGTGGTCGGTTAGTGACTTGAAAACAAAAAGTGATGTGAAAATGTGTTAGTTAAGTGTTAAAATTATATTTTGGTAAGTGATAAACGATTTTATTAAACACTACACATCATTTAACTAGTTTTACATAAGATATAGCGATATTTAAGTCAGTCATGTATGTATGTATGTATGTACTTGTAACGTAACGGCCCGCTCGATTTTAACTATTTCTAATTATATAATAAATTATTCTTGTAAATAACAATTGTAATATGTTTATATGACATATCTACAGGTAAAACATATAAGTTTTATGAGTGTCTTCCACCAAATACTCCATAATAGGAGATAATAAGCGATTAAATAGCACGTGACATTTTTCGAACATGCAAGAATTTAGTTCTATAGCGCTTGTGTTGTAAAATATTTGCATGGACATTGTTGTTTTTGTAATCGTATTCTGTTGAACGTTTCATATTCTTTCGAATAAAGTATACAGAAGGTAAATAACACACGTTTGTTTTTCATAAGAAATGTTTTTCTTGGGAAAATCGGGAAAAAACACAATTAATATATAAAACAATGCAAATAAATATATTGTAAAAATTCATTTCTGAGCAGGTTAATAGCAAAAAAACTAACAAAACACAGTTCCTAGTATTCTTATATCAAAGTTGTATTTACCTATGAAATGTGTATTTATTAGGATTGTTACTTTTTGTAACATCACAAGCGCTTACTGAACACAACATCGTAATAGCCTTTATATTTTCTTCTATTTAAATAGTAAGATTATGAAATTAATTCACAAAATTCACTTTGACGCACTATGACAGGAATACTATAAACTCTTACTCGCGTAAATATTGGCACATAGGTACCTGACTCTCTCTCTCTGTTCCTCTAAGGCAATTTGTACCTGATAAGGACTTCTCTCTCCCACGCTTTGTTGATCTTGTACATTCTATATCTATGGGGCTAACGGTCAGGCGTCGGACACGACTTTTTGAGGTCTCGGGTTCCCGGGTTCGAGTTGCCGGGTCGGGCAACTAAAAACTAGGAAATTGTGTATTTTCATTTTGCTTATAAAAGTAACGTTTCCCGGGATTAGATACGTGCCCGGTTGCCAATAAGCTTGCCACATATCACATAGTGGGACTTAGTGTCTTCGATTAATTGTGGGTGCATTGGTTGTGCCTCTGCCTACCTCTTCGGGGATATTACTGTAAAATATACTATCAAAAATATTGTTCGGGTTCACTTGTGTAGAATAGACCAACCACCTCCCTGACAGATAGCCT
Organism: Calephelis virginiensis; assembly: GCA_002245475.1. Lineage (NCBI taxonomy): Eukaryota > Metazoa > Arthropoda > Insecta > Lepidoptera > Riodinidae > Calephelis > Calephelis virginiensis. The sequence continues at coordinate 2,451 of NJDC01005605.1, forward strand.
GGACCAATACACGGCGAGGAGGGGTGATTATTTGAAATTATTAATATTAATATTGATTTAAATAGGACAGTAAGCCTGTAAAAGTGTGGAGATTTTGAATTGATACTGTTATTGTATATTACTGAATATTATTATTATATATAATTGAAAAATATATAAAATAAATAATGGAATCAAAAGAATGAAGAAAATTAGAACCTACACCTTTATTAAAGTTTGTTAAAAATACGGCTAAATGACATTTCGTAACTTGGAAAACGAATGTGACTCCTGAATCGTGTGCCTAATTGTGATCGGAGTGACAACTGTTACGATAACTACCTGCATGAAAGGAATTTATAACCTGGCTAACATGTAATGTGCTGAGAGTAATCGACGTGACAAAGTCACGATTATTTTTCAACGTTATTTTCTTGTTACTGGAACGGCAGTCACGGCGACTGAAACGTAACGGTTTTGCACACGTCTAGTCTGGTCAAGGTTGTGGGTGTCGAGAACGTTCACTAGGCACTCAAAAAATCAGTAATAAATTACTAAGATGCATCTCGATTTGACGATTTTCAAACAAAAGAATAGGCATCGACATTGGTCAATCCTTTCAAAAGTTATGATGCCACAGGCAGACATATCCACATACCTACGGCTTTTTTTAACTTTATTGTAATGTGCACTCCATTTTAAACTTTATCACAAGAATTATAAGATATAAATTGAATGTAAATTTTAAATTTGTTTCAACCGGGTCACAAATACCAACCTGACAGCAACCATTTTTGTGTCATTCGATTGGCATTATCTTTTATGAGACAACTGACAACTACAACTGTTAAAATATAAACTCTTCCATCTTTGTTGTTGAGAAACGCGTTGTTGAGAATTTGTTTTAAAAGTTTTACTTCTTTCGTTCTTTCTTTCGTTTTCAAATTAGTGTTCAGTTATTAATTTTACTGTTTTTCGATTTTCAGTAAATCATTGGACGTTTTAACGCCATTAACTTAGTGCATTTCAGTGTCATTGTGTTTAGACCTAGTGTGCAAAAAAACGTTTTCATGCTTGTTATGTTTAGTTTTAAGAAGATTAAGACTTACGTGCACATTAAATTGAAAAGCATAGCATAGCCACTTCGCAAAATGAATGTCAATGTAATGTTATGGATAACATCTGTTTAAATATTCAAAACATTGTTCGTTTTAAAGATGAAGTAGGTATGTGATCGTGCCTTTATTATATTTACCGTGGGGCACCCTATACATATTCAAAAATTAATGAAACTCAGACTCAGAATTTCAGTAATATGTCACTCATCGTTCAAGCTTGATCCTACAAATCTGTGCCTCGCCGATAAACGATAAAAGTTGTAAGTTTTAGGTTGTAGGTTTACGTCGTAAAACTTAGATTTGCGTGTATCGTAAAGTACTTGGTTCAGTGGTACTTGTGAAATTTACTATGATAAAATTTTGTAACCATGACAATCAACATTCTGCAGAAAATAGTACAATTCTTGTGTTAATTATTAAACACGTAATCAAAAAATCGACTTTTATTTATTATCTTTATTTAGTCATGTTTGTACCAGTATACATACTATTATTGGTTAGATAAAATATTGTACAATAAGTAGTATGTAATAATAAGTAATTTTTTATGCGTGTGTGTATGTGTGCGCGTGTGTGCGTGTGTTCGTCCGAACGTTTTTTATGTTACAGCCTTATAAATTATTTTTGTCATCGCGGGAGAGAATCTTTAACCAACAAGTGACCGCTTTCTTATATTTTACTCTGTAGGTGGATAAATATTGATCTTTATATTTATTTAATTATTAAGGTAATTGCCGAAAAAACTGAAGAACTTTGTCAATGTGACTGACTGTCATTTATTCGTATAGCGACAAACTTTTAGTTTTAACCTTTTATTAATATTTTAATTCGGATCAAAACTTATCAGCAAATGTTGTTTTAAGATTGTCTTTAGAATAAAAAGTTGCCTAACAGTGAGGACATCTGACAGAGTATAAAGATCTTTTGTGGGGAATCTAAAGGGTAAATTTAAGCTTACCTTAAGAGTTGCTCGTTGAGCCCTTTCGAGTTTCAAAAATCTTGTTTTAGGTGAACCCCCCATATTGTAATACAGTAACTGATAATGGATTGACATAAGGCTAAATATATGGTATATTTAAAGACTTTGTAGTCAGTAACATTGCAAGCCTCTTTTGCCCACTTGCACGGAATTCGTAGGATAATTATATAGCTCCGAGGTTGTAAACTCGAAGTTAATTTCTTAATCTTTAACTCAAGATTTATCTTGCACGAACAAAAATTATCTCTGGGTATAGTAACCCAACATTTTTACTCTGTAAACTCAAATTCATTCATTCTTTTTCCATCCAGCCAAATACGAAAGTGCGAATAACATATAGCATAAGTATTGTCTGTGATCGCCTCTCTGGTCTAGCGGTCCAGGTGTTGGACTTGACTGTATGAGGTCCCGGGTTCGAATCCCGGGTCGGCCAACAAAAAGAAAATTGGATTTTTCCAATTTTCTAATAAAAAAAAATGTTGGTCGGGATTAGAAATGTGCCCGGTTGGCGATAGGCTTGCCACTTATCACATTGTGGGACTTAGTGTCTTCGACTAGCCGTGGGTGCCCTGGTTGTGCCTCTGCCTACCGGGGTTATGGGCGTGAAGATACTTTTTTAAAAGTATTCTCGTATCTTTCTCGCAACAGGAATTTGTTATTTATGTCATTTTCTTTATGTCAGACTCAAAAGGACATGTGTTTAGTGGGTTATTGTTTGTGAAAACAATCATTACATATAGATAGTTATTTATTTCGTGTTTTGCATTACTTTTTAGTAACAAGATGGAAAAGAAGCCACGTTTACGCATTCCGAATTTCACTAGTAGCGACAGTTTTCTCCTTTGTGATATTATTTTTAAATATAAAATTTTTATTGAAAAATCAATGTTGTTGGAGAAGTTAATGCAATGGAAATTGAAGAAGTTGAGGCAAAATATGCTCATTACGAAAAATTGCGTTAATTATGTTTCTTAGAAAAAAAGTGATATAAACAAACTTCAACTGAGATGTATATATTTTTTATTTTAGATAATATTTTTTAAAAATAAAAAATAATTACTCAAATCGATCCCCAAAAATGTTGTATTATGTGAAGTCGCTGGCTGCTTCTGGGTCATACTCTCCAATTAAAAGAGGATATTCAGGATCAATGGTGGGCTCTTCGTCATTTCTTAGACGTGTCAAATTATAAAGAACGCAATTAGCTATAATTATACCAGTTATCCTACTTAAGTGCACTTGAATTCCTTTTAGAAACAATAGGAAATCTTCTTATCCAGATACCGTAAAATCCGTTAAATCACCACAAGTCAAATACAACCTTAACGTGCACAGAAGTTGGTTCATAGGCGATAAAGCCTCGCTGTAAACAGGCTGGTTGTGTGTAGGCTGTATTAATTTATGCTCAATTTTATCTTATAAATATAAAACGTTGTCTTTTCTAAGTCTGAATCTTCTATGAAATATTTTGTCTCTCTGTAAACTAAAATAGTCTATTTGTACTGCAATTCTCCCATTACAGAATCTGAATTCAACAATTTCTTCATCATCATCAAAAAACAAATAATTACTCACAATCATTCTAAAAGTAGTATAGGAACATTAGTAAATTATATTATTTATCTTCAAATACACAACACAAATCGACATAACCTTATAATTTTGACGTTACAAATTTAGATTTAGAAATATAACCCTTCCACTTCGGGGGATTAAATAGTTAAACATATAACCTATGGTATAGCGCAAGCTCGAGGTTGCGCAAGAGAAAATAATGATTTAACCCTATATTGGAAGCTAGTTTAGGGCTAAGTATGTTAACCTAGGAATGTGCAAGTGGGCCTTCAAGATATAAATCAAATTACGAATTCTAGTTGTAAGAATATTTATACGATGATTAAAACTTGGAGTGTTATCTATAATTATACAAAGATGTTTAATATCAGAGGCTAAAATAATATGATTACAATAACATTCTTCAGTTTGGGTGCAGACGTGTGCTTTTGTATTAGTGTTTTTTGTGGGCCATGGTATGAGTATTTTTGAAAGAGAACGGAATATACTCAGTTTTATCTACATTTAGTGTAAGAGCATTATCTGAAAGCCAAGAATAAACGCTACTTAAGCCCTCCTTTGCAGCATTGTAAGCTAGTTCCCACATAATATTACTTGTGAATATTAGTGCGATATCAATTTTGCCACCAGACAATTTAAGATTGCATAAGTCATTTATGCAATCTTAAATTACGGTACGGTACGGAAGTGCGGCTGCAGCTTTCTTGTTTAAAAGGGTAGTTTTCATGTCATTAATTAATTCAATTACTCTACCTCTACTGACAATTGACTTTTCAAAACAAAATTGATCAGGATTTACTTACATTCCTTTTTTTTAATGACGAATTATAGTATTGAATATTGTCAATTAGCTGTGTTTATTGTCACATTCCTCATTCGTCATAACAGATAAAAGATTTAAGGCTGTTCTTAAATCAAAAGAATCCATACTTGACGACGATTTCGAACTGCTTTTACACAATACTAAAATATCTTCATTTATTTCTAAAAAAAATAGTACAATATTTATTTATTCATAAAATATCATCATTAGAAAAACACTTTTTCTTATTTTTTTTCAAAATCAATTGACCAATTACTATAACGCTCATAAATGGCTTTACTCTCTCTAAACTTTACTTTTAATGTATGTCCATGTGACCTATGTTTTGTACCAATTTTAATTAAATAAATTCTTATTCTCTAACTCATATAACCCTATAACCATACTATAATATCCATTTGACACTTACCATCATAGCTTGATGTCCAGGGTGGATATTTTTAATATAAAATAAGAAAACAATCTTACACTTGAATTAAAAACATAGAAAATATATAAAGTGCAATAAAATATGTAGAGTCCAAAGTTCATTCACCTGGGGATGAAGTCTCTACACGCACCTGGTTATGACATAATTATTATTACGATTTTATCTAATGATTTATCACGAAATTAAAATATTACAAGCACTTTTTACACTTAATTAGCACTTAACATTTAAACTATTATTTTATTATTTTTAAACTAAACTGTTTCTGATGGCCCGTGTCGCCAGAAAAAAGATCTTCTTGCTGTCGTACGATTAATCTCCGTCTCAATCCATTTTCTGTGACATCTTATTATGGAGTATTTAGTGAAGACACTAAGAGATAATAAGAGATTAAATAGCACGTGAGGCTTTTTCGAACATTCAAGAATTTAATTCTATAGAGCTTGTGTTGTAAAATATTTGCATGGACATTGTTATTTTTGTAATTGCATTCTATTAAACGTTTTATGTTCTTTCGAATAAAGTATATAGAAGGTAAATAAAACACGTTTGTTTTTAATAAGGAATGTTTTTCTTGGGAAAATTGGGAAAAAACACGGAAAGTTTTTTTACAGTTTGTTTGTTGCAAATGGTTTTGGGGTTAAACACACACATTTTTACGTTACTACGTAGCATAATTTTCAGGGGTCCTAAAAATATATACATCTATATGTTTTTAATACATAAATCGAAAGATATCGTCGTTATTCGCCATTTTTTATTTTGCCGCCATTTTTCGCCAAACGTGTGAAACGCGAAACGTGTAAAAACGATCACGTGACAAAATGTGAACACTTGGCTGGATCCACTTATGTAGATGACGTGGCAGCATTCTATTGGTTGAGGATTCAATTTGATACAGTGTTTAATAAACTATGTGTGTGAGTGTTCCAAACTAATAGCGTGTAGATAAAATGACGCTAGAACTAATAGTATGTAAAAATTATACTTAACATAAAACACTTAAATTAATCATGATACTTTTACTGTGTTTTTCACTATTCATAAACTAAAGTACTCCAAGGCAAGCTGACGTTATAATATGTTTATGTTGTATGTATTTCAATGCGATATTGACTGTAATGTCAAGTGTACTTCCGTCTATTTTTATTAATAAGTTTTTATTTAAAATTTCCCGTTATTTTGGTTAAAATGTTTTAAAAACATAGCATGTGTGTGTTTTCACCATTACCAAGAGAAAACTGAGAGGAAATGCTTTTTGCCATTCAGTTTGCCCTTGTACATTTATTTTAGTGCAATAAAGAATTAAAATAAATAAATAATATGATTAATTTAAATATGATTGAACCATTGAAAGAAAAAAAGTGTAATAAAATTCCAGCCTGCCTGCGGTTCACCGCGGAACCTATCAGAGGCATTTTAATAGCTTTTGTTAGTTACAGCGAGCCGGTAAAAACCGAATTGGATGTATCCCATTTATATTTATTTTATTACAAACAATTTATGCTGCGTAAGTTATGTCTGTAATCAAACATTTATTTTTATAACTATTAAAGCATAGTAAAACTGAAAAAAAAACGATTTTAATTTCGCATCAAAATTGATGCATTTGTTCAAAGGTTATAGAAGAAGAAAAAAATCATAATAACATTTTGACAAGTCGAGTCAAATATTACTTGCTACCCTCAATATCATCCTCTTTCCTACAATCCATCCTCCTTAATAAATGCTTACTATCCTTTATGGCTGAGTCCGAGTAGGACTTGGACACTTTATAATTATTGTATGCAGCTACCTGTGCACCGTTAGACACTTCAGTTTTTAAAAGCTTAAATACTCGTACTTTAAACAAAAAAAAACAGTTGTGAATATAATTGTAATGTACAAAAAATCAATTGAGATGAAGTGTTATTGTTTCTTGTAGTAAAGATAAGATGTATCTTAATAATTAAAAAATCAGCAATAATAATTTATCTTATTAATAATAGTCTAATAAGGAGGCAAAAGAGAAACAATAACTGATTAATTAAAAATATTTGATAATCCTAAAATTTTAAATTATAATTAACTCCCGAACAAAACATAAATTAATGTAACAGGAACCATTTTAAACAAAAAATCCAAATCGAAATTGGTTAATCCGTTTAAGAGTAACATACAGACACACAAACATACACAAAGACACGTCAAACTTGTAACATTACTCTTTTCTCGTCGAGATTAAAAAAGTTTCCTCAAAGAACTTTGAAGACATATTTTATGATTCTTATTTTTCATTACAAGAATATTTTATATGAACCTAAAAATAATCTGCCTCCCGAGGCTACTCCCACAACAAAGAGTTAACCCATTTTGCTTTTTTTAATCCAGGGGTAATATTTGTAATTTCTCTATGATTTATTTTTGTTATCGTTCATTAGGTCGCGGGTTTCATCGTCGTGGGGGCTGTGGTTGTCACTTTATTTCATAAAGGTATTTATTTAGTCGTGTATTTGTTTTTGTATCTGCATCAATAAAAGTAATACATATTTCCTCTAACAACTAATATTTCACTAACAGTAAGTACACACGATTAATATTTAATAATCATGAAATTGAACAATTTCACAAACTTTATAGCGCACAGTGTCCTACATGTGGCACATACCAAAGGAATGCCCTAATATCGAAACTTGAACCACGTGGTTCTATCTTTTGTCGAATAACGGAATAATGACGTACTGAAGAGTTTATCAACGTTCATTATATTTTGAATAGCTGGCCGTGACTGAAATAAACAGTTATTTTAATTATGTAGGTAGTTTGAAAAAAAGTGAAACTTCGCGACGTTTGGTTAAGTTAATTCAGAACAGTGCTAAAATTTAAAGTTTTAGTGACGAAATAATTAGGTAAGTAAGGAGGAGGTAAGTTTGTGTTTTTATTTGTTATTGTAAATGTTTTTTCATAGATTTATTGATAAATAGTACATAAATTTATCATATTTTTGTATGTGCCTGATATGGCACACTGTAATTGCACAGATTATTCAAAATTTATGTATTGTTCGCAGATGAATCGAAAAAGAACGTTTGGGTTCTGCAGATATTTGGCATGTTCTGGATATACCATCTGGTGGTGAAGATGACACGGAACTATCTGATGAGGATAACAATGACGATATGATTAGAATTCAGGAATTGGTGATGAGAGGATTGGAAGTCCGTCCTGATATATTTCAGAGCGACGATCTTTCAGTATTCCTAGTTCTCAGGCAAGTAGTAGTTCGCCATTTATATCCAATGATACCAAAATTTATTCACAGTCTAGTCCTACTGGTGTATACCCTCTATCCAGTCGGTCATCAATTCAATCAAATCCTGCATTACAACCTAGTTCTAGGTGAAGTAAACTCGCGATCCAGCCGATCGTCATCACGGGCTCAAGTACTAACTATGAGTATCCTCCCTTTTTAGTTCAACCAACTCGCTCGCCTATTTGTGCAAAAACAATACAAAGTAGGTATATACGAAGAAAGTCAGAGTCAGTATAGCATCCGCCCCAAATGTTATTCGAAATAACAACCGACATATTGGGCTTCTTTATAGGCACAAAATAAAAATGCGTACTAGAAAGTGGTATATGCGACTCTTCTACCACTTGTTAGATATGATGGCTATAAACAGCTGAAATATTTGAGTCGAAAATGCAGACATCTAAACGTTCATCACACAAATGCCTGCCCCCGTCGGGAATCGAACCCGAGCCTCGCGTTTGGTCGATCTAGTTAGGCGTGTACGCTAGCCACTCGACCAACGAGGCGTTATGTTATGTATGTTATGTTATGTTATGTTCGTGTTTTTTTATAAATAATCCATTTTTCTAATGTAAAACTATTTTAGTTTAAAGATCCTAATATTAACACTGATTAGACTTTTGTAAAACATTCATTTTTTTAATAAATTAACCGCAATTACTAGTTTCTTTCATTTATATATAATCTTACTGACTAAAGTTTAGTAAGACAATGCATGCATGGTGGGTGCATTTTTTTATTACTTTTCCTAGAAAAGAGAACCACATTTTCTGACACATATATTTTTTGGAGCGGAATAAAAAAAATCGTGCACTGTAGGGATAGCTCCCGACAAAAACTGTATTTGTAGATATGTCAACATAACCAATATATTATGTCGGTTTACTGAAAATGTGTAATTTTAGGATTTTGTTTTTATTTCAGTTTACATGACTAGATATCTCTCGCAAGTGGTTAGCTCACCTTTGAGTCAACTTTAATAATTAGGAGATTTTATATTTCTGAATGTTTTTTGTACTTCTTCTTCTGTAAGTTTGTGTTTTTCACTATGCCTATGCCACTGGACCTATAGGCACTGGATATGCTAATACGCATGGTAAATATATAAGTATGGTAGAATTAGTAAAGACGGTGAAATTATTCAGCAATATATATTCAGTGATCATTTGGAAATCAAAAATACAAATTTCAAAAATACCTACACTTTTTACAAATAGATTTTATTATGGTAGATAGAAAAACAATAAGGAGTCTCCCGCTCCCAACAGCCCTTACAGCATGAGACCAGGTTGAAAGGGAGACAGGAGACAATCCGATAAATATTACAATAAGATAAAAAAAATAAAGTCAAAGGATTGACAAAAATTCGGTAATACAGTGGATATAACTTAAAGATTACAATATACTGTTAATAAATATAATACTACTAATTTTTTAACGTCTAAGAATTCTCGTTATTAATCTCGGGTCCGCGCAGGGCGGTTTGGTAATTTTTCCCCTGAGTGATGTGGCGTAGGTACGTGCTTATGCAGCGTTATACTACTATATGGAGAGAGGCGGCCTGAATAAAATGTCACTACTCTGTTTTTGTGAAAGGCCTCCTTAGACCTGGGTCCACAGGAGCTGAATTGCTACCGGCGCTGCCTGGGCTGCGTCCGGGACTCAAACTCTGGATGCGCGGCTGGCCCTTGTGCAGTGGTCGGTCGACTTCCGGTCTTTACTGTGAACCCTGGAAGTTATGACAACTTCGCTAAGACACTGTTGTCAGACGGACGACAGTGCCAGGCCACGACGATGCCAGGGCAGGGAAATATAGGTCCTCCCACTGGACATATCAAGGCCATGTGATTACGACAATTGGCTTCAATCGTGTCTGACATTATAGCCTGTTTTTTAATTTCAGAATTGACAGATTTAAATGTCAAGTTTACAAATAATGATACCTGAGTTTTATGTGTAGTGCTGTATATACTGAATACCTGCCTATAACGTCTACCAATTTTATGGAAACGTAAGTTAATGACGCTTTTTCGGGCGTCAATTAACCGATATCGCAAAAAGGAGGAAGTGATAATACGTTCGTTGTTCAACTTCCATATTTTTTTTATGTTAATCGAATTTCCAATTTTCGATTGTGTGTTGTCGATTTCAAACATTTTTTATTTAAAATTGTGAACTCCATAGGTAGCTACGTTGCCAGATACAGACTTGGGGATTTGATGATAGGTGGAATTCCCATGAAAGTCTAGGAAAATACTTAATTTTTGGTGTAATTCGATGAGATATTATTGAAGTAGTTTTAGCAACTTTTGATTTTGATTATTTTTATTTTGAGTTTTTTAGTCATTATCTGTATAGTTAATAAAATAAAATAAATATGTGTTTGAAAATACATTTTTCATGATTTTGTGAAAATGTAAATAAGGACATTTAGTAATCTACAAGAATAACGTCTATTACTTTTGTTTAAATTCGTTAAAAATACACACGTTCAAATCAAATCGGTTTGACATTTCACGATCAGATCAATCGGATATTATCCGAGGGTGGTGTCAAGAGTCTCCGAAACCGGCGTGTTTGTATGAAAAGGGTTATGAATGTGAAGGAAGCAAGACAGGTTTGTCAGGATCGTGAGGTCTGGCACTCGATACTCTCTGCCTACCCCGTAAGGGACTTGGCGTGAAGATATGTATGTATGTATGTATGTACACACGTTCACATTTTTCAGTGAAATGTCATAAAAATCGGTAATAAACTTAATTAACAAAAAAAAGTATCTTCACGCCCATAAACCTGAAGAGGTAGGCAGAGGTACAACCAAGGCACCCACGACTAGCCGAAAACACTAAGTCCCACAACGTGATATGTGGCAAGCCTATCGCCAACCGGGCACGTTACCGATCCCGTCCAAATTTTTTTTTTAATTAGAAAATTGGAAAAATCCAATTTTCTTTTTGTTGGCTGACCCGGGATTCGAACCCGGGACCTCATGCAGTCAAGTCCTTAACCCGGACCGCTAGACCACAGAGGCGATCAAATTTTATTAACATTTTCCGATAATGGCACGTCACTATTTATGAATTGCGAAAAACTGACTACATTGCTAATGTCAATTTAGTCTCCGAGATTAAAAAACAGGCTATACATGATTCCTTCTATTAGTTATTTTTGGTCTAATAGCTATCTTTGGTCTAATAGCAATCTTTGGTGTCGGCGAGCGGGCGGTAAACAACATTGGTCAATATATGTACCTAAACTAATAACCTTAATATCACTCAATAGGTAAAAAGAACAAAATTTGCGTGTGCTCATAAACATTAATCTTTGTTTGATAGGCTTCCATTCAATCTCTTATAGCTGTAAAGAAATATTCGATTAGCTATTGCATAAGGAACATATAAGAACTCACCGAATTGTCGGGTATATTACACTGTAACACTTTCTTTTGTTTTCCAATTAACTTCGGGCAGGAATACGACGTTTCAGAGTCCCGCTAGTGAGTGACTTGGGGTCACCAGAGGGGTTATATTTATACTTTCGTATTGGAAACTTCTAGAATCTACGAGAACAATCACAAAACAGGAAACAGTTAAAGGGTCTATGCATACTAGTTCCTCTATTGATCGCTAGGGAATTTTAACCAACTAGCCAACGAGATAGTTGGGCTAATCGCTCATAGAGATCGTGACTTACGCTACTATTGATTTTAGTTAGTCATTGCTTTGGTGAGCTAATTCCTCTGTTATAAGACAGATGTCGCTGAGCGAGCACCTAGCATTTATTTCATATTATTTGATATTATTATTATATTTAGTAATTACTATTAAAAAATTTATTAGTAATTGGGATATTAATTATTTGGGTAATGTAACGATTCTACTTCGTTACAAAGGGGATTTAGAGATCTCAAAGTAATACTGAACAAAGAGTTTACAACAATATATCGAATTTTAGTTTCAGTATTTTACATTTACCAACTAAAACGACGGTTGATAAAAGCCAGAAAATCAAATGGAAAGAACTAAATGGATCCAAAGACTTAGGGGTATTTGACTAAATATTTGAATAAAGAGATCTAGGTGATATAGACTCGCGATGAGATGTGATAAGGAGAAAAAACGCGCTTCTAGTATCAGAGAATAATAAGAGTCGTGGAAGACCGCCCTTAAGATGGTGGATCAGTATGAAGAAGTTGCTAACGAAAACGCAATTGTCAGATCCGACAACCAAGGCAGGCTTTCTTGCCCAGAATAATCGCAGACCCTACCTGTAGTGAGACACAGGCAAAGAAAAAGTTTGTTAATTAAAATTTAATAATTAAGTAATTCCTTTATTTACTCGCATATACATATATCGTAGATGATCACGCATACGTGGGCCGAACAGGAACTACGGGACTAGTAGGCCAAGAGCTCACAACTTGAGGGTAGTTATTAAATAATTCAGAAATATCAAAACATAGTTGTAATGTACCTGATCTAGTTGTACAACCACATCGTAAACCTCATCATAATTATAAGCAATACAGTAGCTACGTAACTCTTCACTACACTGTTAACAATCATAACCACAATCACGCACAAATAACTATAGCCTACACCCCTTGTTACTAAACAAACCATCAAACATTGGAGTAAGCCTGCTACTATTACACTACGTAAATACGTCACGGTGTTCGTGTTTACGTAAACGCCAAACCCCCGACGGGGAAAGGGGGCTCCAACCCGCCCCTCCTGCGTGAGTGCCGACCGAATAATGCACCCCCCGGACGACCCACATCCTGGGCCCTAAGATTGAATTAACAATTGCAACCTAGAAGTATCTCTTTGTCAACCTATGACTTTGTTTTACGTATGACAAGAAGAGACTATCACCAGTGGCGACCTCCCTACTAGACAGTAGTTCAAATACTGAGAGGCGTGCCCAAAGCATGTCTGCGGCAATATGGCGGCACTTGGGCTTATATACACGTGGCCACGGTGAACGGACCAATAAGAAACGAGTTACTTGCTTATGCGCCACCTATTGTGCTAATGAAACAACTTTATCCATGACTTCCCGACAACGCACCAATTAGAAACAAGCTACGAGAATTCCGATGCACCTGTGGCGCCAAATGTACTAATGACCACAATATCACAACTATACTTTGTTCATGACTATCCGACGTTACAAGCGGATGCGCCACATGTTGCACCGACGACACTCATGACCACAGATATTAGAAAATAGGTACACTAGCTCATGACCTTCCAACACATAAGTCTTTTGTAATATAAGCATACGCTATCGTCAGCCAAGTGTCACCATTCCTATAGACCTGCTTAGCTTTCTCCTCATTAATTTCTCTTTTCACACAAATGCACCGGTTTTAGAGACGTTTGGCATCACATTCGGATAATACTCGAGAGAATTGAAGAGTGGATTAAATGAATATTATTTTCTTTTAATAGGCCAAAGTATTTTTTTGATATGGCAAAGAACAATTACAGACTGTATTGTGCTGTTTTTAAGCCTCACTTGAGCTTTTAAGCATGGGTTTTTATGAAATAATGTAATCATAAATACTACATGGGCAATTTATTTAACATTAACTATCCTTCTAAATCCTAATTTGTCTCAACTGTAGTTGATGAGAATATTAAAAGATTGTTAATTTCAGGAAACATGATAAAAACACGAAGGATCTTATCATACGAAATGAAAGTACTTTTCAAATCTGAAATTAGCTTCTGAACGTTGACTGCCAAATAATTGGACAGTAAATTCGAGTCTAAATTATTAAAAGTCAACGAGATAATTAAAAAAAATTTCTTCGTCTTGATATTAAATAATAGAACGTATTGAATTTACAACTTTTGGAAGACATAAAACTTAATTAATATTCTGCCATTACAGTTAAGCACGTTTAGTACCAAATACATCATGACAGCCGGTGTAGTAATTAGATTTACATATACACACAAGTATTACAATTTGTATTCGAAAATTAATAAAATAGAATAAGCATGACTCTTCCAAAAACGTTTATAAAAAGACGGTTTTCAATAGGTCAAGCATTGTGATAAAAACTATTTTTATCAAAAAAAGAAACATTATTATCTTGATTATTTTTTTATTCGGTCTACAAAAAGTTTAATTCTAACCTGTCCTAATTTATTATATGTGGTTTAGAATTTCAGTCTGTGCTAAACTCTTGATTACTAGAACGATATTAATGAAATAACACAGAATGTGAATTCAGTGTTTTTTTGTTGTTTAAATAGATTAACATTGATCAAATTTAAGAAAAAATGAATACCTACAAAATCGACATTTATTTTACACCAAGTCAACAGAATACATGTGATATCGTTAATATATTCATTTACCTTGGTATTCAAAAAAATGCAAAATGTATGTATATGTGTTACTTTTTTTCTTATATAAAATAAATAAATTTTTTTTCGAGTTAATGTCATAAAACATGTTTTCTCACTAAATGTCTTGATCAAATTTTGAATATCTGCAAAATCGACATTTACTCTAAGGCATCAGAATATAATTATGTTGATTCGTTATTATATTTCTTTACTATTAATAATTAATAATCCCAAATTTTGTATAAAAGTCATTGCCTAGAATTAATATATTCCTTCTAAATAAATAAAGTTTCAATAGCCTGCGAAAATATCGAAACTGTCAACCTTAAAGGTCAATTTTAATAATTATCAGTTTTCTCTCATTTTGATTTTTTTAATGCATGGCTAAAGCCTCTAATCTTGAAATATAGGGACTAAATTCTAAATCAGAACTAAATATTAATGTGCTGAATTGAAAG
The DNA here is from genome assembly GCA_002245475.1 of Calephelis virginiensis. NCBI lineage: Eukaryota > Metazoa > Arthropoda > Insecta > Lepidoptera > Riodinidae > Calephelis > Calephelis virginiensis. The sequence goes on from NJDC01005605.1 coordinate 17,467, forward strand.
CTGCGATTTTTACAAATGTTTATTTAATCTAGTCACAAGTAATGGTTGATCAAAGCAAATTACGTTACTCCATGACATTAGTGTCTCTTACGTGCTCTGTATTATTGAAGTGCCTAACATTGTCATAAATCCTCCTTACACACGTCCTCAAGCTTTCATCTCAAAGAGCTTATATTTAGTATACTCGTATACTACCCGCACATTATATCTATCGTTTGACTAGCTGCAACGATTTATTAAATTGCTAACCTTAATGTTTATTCATTTCAGTGCATGTGATTGTTACTAACATTTATTTGTTTAAAATATTTTATACACCTATATTTTATCTCCTCGCCTTTGTAATCTAGTGGCCCGATGTTTGACTTGACTTCATAAGTCTCGGGTTAAATTGAAAGAAATGTGTGTATTAAATGTTTTAATAAAAAGTAACGTTATCCAGAATTAGAAATGTGCTCGGTCGGCGACAGGCTTTTCTCTTATCACATTGTGAGACTTAGTGTCTTCGGCTAGTCTTGGGTGCCTTCGTAGAGGACACGGGCCTGAACATATTTTCTATATATTAAAAACTTGCTCTAAGGCGCCCGATATGTTCATATTTTACTAATTGTGTTTCTGCCTAGTATTTCGTAAGCGTCACTTCGTTTGTCCCGGAACATCAGATCTACAATTCGTAATCGTAATTGTACCACCACTTTACCCATTAGAGCAATATTTCTACTAGATATGCTTCTAAATTTAAATATAATATAATAACAATATTTAAATATAATATAATAACGACTAACACCGTGACATCTGACTAGATGGTAGAGTTATGCAGCGACTCGTACGAATTGGTACCACCGCCTTACCTCTTCCTGTCGCCATAATGTCAGTGCTTGTCGTTGACGTATTCCAGTTGAAAAATAAGATATCCGGTAAGCTTACTGTTCATCGAAGCCAAACATCCCGGCCTCAGGTTTGCCAACTGACCTTTACCACCTTTTGTTTCTCTAGGTGGCGTGAGTATCTTACCATCAGGAAATCCGTCTGCTTGTTTGTCTTCCAATATATTAAAAAAAAATCTCACAACCTCATATTTCGAACCACATCATGACAGAGTTTTTCTGGAAAAGGTAAGGCGTGAATATCTATCCATGCAAGTTTCTGCACAGAACTCTACGACGAGTCGTCTTCTTTTTACTTGCGTTTGCTTGTTAAGAGATGCCAGGCAGAGAAGCAGATGGTCTACTCAGCTGACCCTGACCAACATGGGTGATGGATGATAGGTGACCAGTTTCAGTCACCTATCAACAATGTAAGAGATAGTTTGGTAACCAGGTTTTTTTATAACATTGGAAGGCAAATAAGCAGACGGATTTTTATTAGAAATTCACGCCGCCTATAGACACAAAAGGTGGTGATGGTGCGTATCCATTATTTTGTTTCAAAAATTAATAAAATCGCTAGCAATGTAGTTTTAGTCATTAACTAGCAGTAAAACTACAAAAACACCTATATGTATATTTTTTTGGTTCCATCATCAGGTCTAGTAAGTAAGTAAGTATCTTCACGCCCATATCCCCGAAAAAGTAGGCAGAGGCACAACCAGGGCACCCACGACTAGCCGAAGATACTATAGTCCCACAATGTGATAGGTGGCAAGCCTATCACCAACCGGGGATATTTCCTATCCCGAGCAACATTTTTTTTTATTAGAAATTTGGAAAAACCCAATTTTTTTTGTTGTAGTCTTGGTGATAATGGGCCCTTTTATTTATATTATGCATATAAAAGAATGATTAAAGTTGACTCAAAACTAACGGAAAGATTAATACTCATACTCGCGTACATTTCTTAAAGGTCGGCAACGCATTTCTGGTACTCCTGGTGTTGCGGATTTTCGTGGGCGGCGGTGATCACTTTACAGGTGATCCACGTGCTCGTTTGCCTCCGCTTGTATAAAAAAATAATGATAAAGACACATAACAAAATACTGTATTGTTGAAATTGGTTAAAAATAGTGAAATTATCGTTGATAGATAGCTTTAATTAAGTTAAGCGTATATTATATAGTTATAAGATTGTGTCATTTTATTTGCTTGTAAGAAAATATCACAAAAATAAAATTGAGAAGATTGTACGAGAGGAGGGCTATTAGGTGGAACTGAATTTAACAGATTCGTCGAGATAAAATCAGGCTTATTTCATTCACATAGCCCCCCGGGCGGCAATACATTTCCCCAACAAAAGAAATATGTTACTTTTTAGAAGGATTGTACCGCGTGCATTTGTTCTTCCAAATAGAGGAAACATTTTCCTTGTCTTAATATCACCCAATACGCCTTAATAGTGACCCAAACACAAATTAAACTGAGTTTTTTTTAAATCAAATTTTAGTTGCAAAATAAATAGAAAATAAGGTATATTCGAGCTATATGTACTTACCAGGGCGCCAAAGATTAGTCGAAGGTACTTAGCCTCAAAATCAGTAACGTGGATAATCTATCACCACTTTTGAATTTGAGACCTAACAATACAATTAAGCTGGTCTGATGATGGAGCTAGAAGATAAGAGGGGTGTGATAAAGGGGGAGTAAGCATTACTACTGGTAAACCCAACGAGTTGGTATCTTAACTAGATCTATATATATTTTCTTCTCTGTGGTCTAGCAGACTGATGTCGGATTTTACTACGTGAGGTTCCGGGTTTGCAGTTTATCTTAAGCACATCAAAAAGAGAGTTGATGCTAGTTTGATTTATGTGTGTGTCTGTCTGTCTATGGCAACATTTCTTTTTAAAGACACGGACCAATTTCGATGCAGTTTTTTGTTTGAAAGTTGACGTGATCGAGATGGTTCTTTGCTACATTATATAAAGGTTTTGTTGGAAGTTCATTGAACATTTTTAATTTGATTATTATTACACAGAAACTTCAAATTTCCAGGAATTTATTAGAATCAAGCGTTTAAACTTTCCCATCAAACATAAAATGGGTGGAGTTTAGACAAAGAGATCGCGTTACATTAATTATTGCGAAACAAGTAGGAATAAAACGTGCATCCGGAAGATAATATGTAACCGCCGGTCCGCATAATTAAAAGACCCGAGCAAGGTCAGATGGGGTGAAACTCCGAATAAAGCTTTATAATTTTAAATAAAATTTCTCAAAGACTGGGGGATAATTAAGTTACGTATATGTAGACTTGGAAAGGCCGTGGTAACTGGGAAATGTGTAATATTTTCGGCACGAAATATGTTATTACTAGTTTTTTCACCGGTGCTTCGCTCGCGTGGAATGTGGTTATATCGCGCCAATTCCATTTATTTTATCCCAAGGGAGCATTTAATCGGGATAAAACGTATTCTATCAGCTAAGTCAGCTCATAACCTGTCTGTATACCAAATTATATCAAAATCCGTTCATCAATTTCAACGTGATTGGCCGAAAAACATCTAAACAAAAAAAAGTTCACATTTATAATATTAGTGTGATATCTTTAGCTCCCTATGAATTCCCGGTGTCTACGAGTATATTCGAGAAACAGTTTTGTTTACAAATAGTGGTATGAAACATATACCTATAAGTAGAAAAAAATGTACGAATCGTAATCTAGAGTTCCGGTATTGGGATATCTAAGTAGCTGGTGTTTATTAATAAGTTTAAAATATTTGTGGAACTATTAGTAATGCCTATAAAATGTAAATGTAAGTCATTACTCAGTCGCTAGTCAGTCAGATTACGGTCCGCTAACTATGGTACCAGGCAGTAGTTTGGATGTAAAAAATGTTTTTAGTGATTAATAGATCTAGCATAGGTAGAATTTACAGTGAAGGCATACAAAGCTAGAAATGCCTATTCATGCTTGTTTCAAATATTTCTAAATCATACTTTTCTCGCACGTTAAAATAGCGGAAAATCTTTTAAATCTAGAAAATCTAGAACAACAATCACTTTTAAGGTAATGTGCTGTAATCCTTATAAAATATCTCTAATTAAAAAATAAAAAGTTTATATGGGCAAAAGATTTCGTATTCTTGAACATTTTACTTCTTTCGATTTATCAATCTGTCCAGTTATTATAATTACGATAAGTGGACAACAAGTTGCCAACTTTTTTATTTTTATAAATTTCAAAGAAAAAATAATTTAGCCCCAGACAGGATTTGAGCTTGTAACCTTTCGTCTCAAGTCGACGAATGCTCTAATCATTTGAGTTACTGAGAATTTAAGTCCTGTGGCGAAATTTTTAATTCCATTCCTTACCATATACGCGGGTTATAGAAATTTAACCAAGCACAGGGCAAGTGCTAAAATAAAATACTTTTTATTTTTATTTCACCAAGCGTTATAAAAGAGTAGAGTGTTGAGTTTGAAACATTATTATTTATAGGGATTATGTTCACCTCCAGCACCCAAATGGCAGTCTCCCGGGATCTCGACTTGATACTGAGTCCTGGTTACTAGGTGAGTTGTTTAGAAAGTCATAGCTCACCAAAAGGCTTTATACGCCATATGGAAAAGAGTTTACCGTCACCGGCGCGGCGGCGGTGACGGTGTAGTGTAATGTCTTGGAAAGGCGGTGATGGTGAAGTGTAGTGTCTTTTATGCGTGTGTATGTCTTGTATGTGAGTCTCGCGGCTAGAGTACTCCAGCATTTTAACGGGTTCTCGGGAGATTCTCAAGGGCAGCTAAAAATACAAACGATTTTTTTTAAATTGTATGCTTTATAATAAGTAATTACACAAGTCAAAAATAATTAACTTTTTGATTACTTGTCATCAGTTATTTTAAAAACAGAATATTTTTTTCATTTTTTTCTTTCTTTCAACAAAAGCGACGAAGAGAACTGAAGTATTTTTTTTACACCTAAATCTTAATTTCGTACTAATCCATAAAACTCGTTTACTAAGTTAGGACATTGACTTCACACAAAAGGCCTTCAGTGAAGTAGGTTTTATTCAGAACTTTTCTTTTAGGGAACTCAACTTTCTGATTCTTTAACACATCCAAATCAAGTTTGCTATTGTCATCGTGAACTTTTATGGATCCCATGGCGATATGGAAGTGAACTACGTCAAAGTTATAAAAGGAGACGTAACATTTTTTGTTAGCTCTGTGTCCGTCTTAAAAGCAATATTAATGTGTATTTGTCATACTGTCAATCAAGTAAACTAAGGTATAAGTTGTTTTTACTTTTATAATATATAAGACGATTTCTTCGTAACTTCGATTTAAGGAATTAATGTAGTTATTTTCAGAAGTTTTATTCTACTAATATTGTAAATGCACAAATTTGTATATTTGTTTGTCTGTTCACACACAAAAACTGCTTAATCGATTTTCTTAAAACTTGGTACACACATAGAGGGTAACTTGGATTACACATAGTTCCTTTGGGACCATTGACTGCACGGACAACGCCACGGGCAACATCTAGTGTAAAATAAACCTTAATCAGTAAATGAAAGCATAAGGTTGACTTTGTCTCTTTTTGTCATTTTTGGTTTAAGAAAATGCACGTGAAGTTGTGGGCCAAGAAATTTAAATGAATTTTAAAATATGCTACTTTAAATAGCATAGCTTGTAACGATGTAGAATCGTTACATTACCCAAATAAGTAATATCCCAACTAATAATAATATTTACCCATAGTAATTACTAATTATGATGGTAATACCGAGTAATTTAAAAGAATAAATTAAATAAATTACTCAGCGACATCTGTCTCGTAACAAAGGAATTAGCTCACCAAATCGATAATTATCTAAAATCTAAGTCGTGACCTCTATGAGCAATTAGTCCAACTACCTCGTTGGCTAGTTGGCTAAAATCCCCTAGCGACAAATAGGGGAACTAGTATTCGTATGCCCTTAACCATTTCCGGTGTACTAATTGTCTTCGAAGCTACTAGAACTTTCTACTACTAATGTATAAATATAACTCACGGAGCGACGCCAAGTCACTCACTAGCGGGACTCTGAAACGTCGTATTCCTGCCCAAAGATAATTAGAAAACAAAAGAAAGTGTTCGTGTATTATACCCGATAATTCGGTGGGTTCTTATATATTCATATTTAATAGTTAATCGAATATTTTTTTACAGCTATAAGCGAGTGATTAGAAGCCTAGCAAACAAAGATTAAGCTTGTCGCTATATTTGTTTTTATTTTCAATTAATGTGTATGAACACTCGTTAAGCTTGTTCTTTTTACCTATTGAGTATAATTGTTAGTTATTAGTGTAACTATAATGACCGATGTTGCTAACCGTCTGCTCGCCGACACCAAAGATTCCTATTAGACCAAAGATTGTTAAAGTATCTTCACGCCTATATCCCCCAAGAGGTAGGCAGAGGTACAACCAAGGCACTCACGACTAGCCGAAGACACTAAGTCCCACAATGTGATAGGTTGCAAGCTTTTCGCCAACCGGGCACATTTCCAATCCCGACCAACATTTTTTTTAATTAGAAAATTGGAAAAATCCAATTTCCTTTTTATTGGCCGACCCGGGATTCGAACCCGGGACCTCATGCAGTCAAGTCCTACATCCGGACCGCTAGACCATTGTTAGTTAATAATAATTAATAGAAGCAAACTTATAATGTCAGCTACGATGGTAGCCAATTGTGGTAATCACATGGCCTCGACATGTCCAGCGGGAGGACCTGTAATACCCTGCCCTGGTACTGTCGTGGCCTGGCGCTGTCGTCAGTCTAACGACAGTGTCTTAGTGAAGTTGTCATAACTTCCAGGGTCTACGATACCGACCGGATGTCAACCGACTGTTGCACAAGGGCCAGACGAGCTTCCAAAGTTTGTGTCCCGGTCGCAGCCAGGTCAGCGCCGGTAGTAGTCCAGTCCTTTTATATAAGCGGCCTCTCTCCATACCTATGTAAATAACGCTGCATAGTGCATAAGCACGTACCCACGCTATACCAGCTCAGGGGGAAAATACCTACCCGCCCTGAGCGGAATTGAGGTTAATTATAAGAATCCGCCAACGTCTGAAATTAGTTGTATAATATGTATTAACGATAAATTGTAATTTTTAAGTTATCTTTGCTGTATTACCGACTAATATACTTTTTTTTGTTAATCCTTAACTTTCTTTTTATTATTTCATTGTATTTTTAATCGAATTGTCTCATGTCTCCCGTTCAACCTGGTCTCGTGCTGAAAGGGCTGACGGGAGCAGGTGACAACCTCTGACTGAGTATGTTTTAAAAAGAAAACTTTTAACAATGAATATCCAATACCTACTTGAATTTTCAAATATTCCGCAAAAAAATGTTTTCTTTTGATAAGAACCGTTTCCTGATAAATAGCTAACAGCGATTACCAAGGTAAATATTCATTTTCAGCCGACTTCAAAAGAGAAAGTTCTCAAGTGGGACGCTGATAAAACTAATATGGAACTATCTCAAATTCATAGTTATTCTGACATAATTCAAACAGTGCTGTCTGATTGGTAATAAGTGTCAAAAAAATAATGTAATCAATAAATGCATTATGGTTTTATTCGCATTAGTAAGTAGAATAGAATGTTGATAAAATGTATGTAAGACCATTATCATTATTTTTCGAGCAAAAATTATGAAATTGCTTTATAATAATTATCTACAGCTGGTGTGGGAAATACTTAAGTGTTATTTTACTGCTTTACCTACAATTTTCCGGTTTTTCTCTTTGAAAGAAGCTGACACCTGAGAATAACTAATACAACAAAAAAAGAACATTTTTTTCTTTATTGTTAGTAACTGCCATGATCTTTTCATATGACGAGAAAAACTGGGAAAATTGCTGGGAAACTAGAAAAATAATATTATTTTTTCCCATCTACAAAAATTGTTAGTAATTTTAAGCGATACGAAGTTGGCCTGACCGGCTAGTATATAGTATATGGCCCGACAGTTGTCTAACAAATGACAGACTCAAATATTGCAACCATCAACTGCAATATTGTATAAAAATTTGGTATATAAAGTTGGTAAAAGGGTCAAAATATAAAATAACTATAAAACATTTTATGACCTTCAACATGAAACCGGGATGTTAAAGCATTTCTGATATTAAACAGACAACTTTAAAATATTTTAGGGGTGTATTTTATAGGTATTTAGGGTTTTAGTGAGACACGCTTCATTAATTGTGGCTTACAATAAAGAAAGAATTAGAAGAAAAAGAAAAAAAATCTGAAAATCCGTAGTAAAGTGAGATTTACTTGTGATAAACGCATATTAATCGTACATAAAACAACTAATTTTGTGTACAACTCTGCACTTAAGCGTATACTTAAATCTTCACACCAAGTCCCTTACCGGATAGGCACAGATGTCGAGCACGGTAATATTATCTAGACAGTATTGTAACTCGGCCGTGTCCTTGAAATAAGTGCCTACAGAAGCGCGGTACGTAAGCATGAGATAGGGCTGTCTCTGTCGCCTACCATCAGTTACCTACGTATGTAGTTGTTTGTTTGTTCTACGTACGTGTTGAGATTGTAAATTTATTACTTTTATTTATTAGCACAGATAGGTACTATTATACAGATAGGTGATATTTTTACGAGTACAAGCACGCATGACCAAGATGCTGCCGCTGGGTCCGAGTACTCACACAACTTGGAAATAGCGGAGGAATCTGACGGCATTATGATGGAAGAAGTTGAATGGGCGATAAGAAGTATGAAATATGGTAAGGCTGTGGGAGTAGATATGATTACAGCTGAGATGATCAAACTTGGTGGTCCTGCCGTCCGGGACTCTTTCTGGGTTCTTTGTAACAAATGTTGGAAGAGCGGAAGAGTACCCGAAGACTGGCGACGTGCGGTCATCGTGCCCTTGTATAAAGGCAAGGGTTCACGTATGGACTTTACAAGTTACAGGGCCATTAGTTTGATAAGTTTAGCATCAAAAGTGTATGGAAAAATAGTTGAAAGGAGGATGCAAGGGATGTCCGATTGAACATTGTGGGAGGCTCAAGGCGGTTTCAGGTCTGGAAAACGATGTACGGATCAAGTGTTTTCACTCCGCAACATTGTAGAGAAGCATCTGGCTGTTGGTTCTGCTGTTTTGTGGATTTCAAAAAAGCGTTTGATAGGGTTGTACGTAAGGAACTTTGGGACTTTTTGTCATATTATGGGATAGCCCTGCTGTGTGCGGTGTAGTCAATGTATTTAGACTGTAATGCATGCGTGCGGGTAGATGGCAACATATCGCCTTGGTTTGATGTTAATATTGGCGTCGAGCAGGGTTGTGTGCTGTCAGCACGCTTGTTTATCTTATATTTGGACAAATGTCTTCAAAAGTTAAGATCATTGAATGTGGGAATGCGTATGGGTGACCAAGTGGTGAACTGCCTGCTTTATGCA
>NJDC01005605.1:27300-84238 GCA_002245475.1 Calephelis virginiensis
TCAAGAGTCTCCGAAACCGGCGTGTTTGTATGAAAAGGGTTATGAATGTGAAGGAAGCAAGACAGGTTTGTCAGGATCGTGAGGTCTGGCATACGATACTCTCTGCCTACAACGTGCTCGATACTTTCTGCCCTGATCCGAACGCGTAGGTATAGCTCGCGCGTCGTCATTTTATATGAAGTTAGAATACCTACTGTATAGATAATATTACTGTGTATCGAGAGCCGAATGTGATGATCCTTAGTACATTCATTACACTTTTAATACAAACACGCCAGTTTCGGATAATCTTGAAATAATCCACGGTAAAAACCCGATCTATTTAGTCGTAGAACATTCACCTAGTGTATAGTGCAGTAGTACTATTTAAATTACGCGCTTTAGCTATATTCGCCAAGCTTTGGAAATCCGAATTTAAATAAAAAGAGTAGAAAGTTTAAGGCCGAAGCGCATAATTTATATAGAAGTACTACAACTATTTAAATTATGCGCTTCGGCTTTACACTTTTTACGCTTTATACTTTTATTTTTAAATTGGCTGACCTAATCTAAATTTAAGCGAAATGATTAATTATGTGTAATAACAACTCTATATAGATATCTTTAAAATACATTCGGATTTCGAAAGTTTGACGAATATATCTGAAGCGAATATTTTAAATAGTACTTGTGTACAACTTAAGGGAAATACTAAAAAATATGCAATTCATTAATTATTACATTTATAAAAGTGAACCTCATCGTTTTCTTGAGTTGAGAACTGTACAAACTACGACATTGTTGGTGAGTTAACCTCCTAATTCATTCGACTTCTTTGCTCGACCTTTAAAATCGTCCAACGACAAAATATTGGCCATTATGTTTTTTTGCCATTATCTAAGTTAAAACGGCTAGAAGAATAACTTAAACAATCTTTAAATCTTGAAACCTCTTATTAAAAAACCAAGACTAAAGTACTCCAAAGATTAAGTAGACATAATACTTTTGAATTGAGTGGTAAAATGTATATTTACATATTCTATATTACCGAAGAGGTAAGCAGAGACACAACTAGGAGACTCGCGTACCGAAGGTATCAAGTCCCACTATTTGGTTTGTGGGATGAAATACAATAAAAATAATTTATTTGCGAAATATGTGTATCATTAGATGTTACAAAGATATTTATATATCAAAATATTGTACCACGTTTTGGTGTCCAAATGTTTAAATGATAATTATGAAAACATATTAGAATAGAATAGAATATATTTTTATTCACATTCACCTTACAAGAGGCACTTGTGACTATATATAATACTAGAGAGAGTGTGAGTCTATATAACACTAACACTACCACCGGATCGGAACGCGGCCACACACTGAGAAGATCCGGCAAGAAACTCAGCGGACAGTCTTTTTTTTCCTTATTCTATACAAACTTATTAGTATTACATGACACATCATTACTAGTAAGAGATTGGTATGAGGAGCAATTAATCCCAAGCACTCTTATCCGACAGATATTCAGCAACGGTATAGTAACCTTTTTTTATAAAAATTCACTTTGACACATTTTTTTAGTTTATTTAATGGCAGGTCTTTTATGAAATCGGGAAGTTTATTGTAAAAGCGTATACATTGGCCCATGAAATAATGACTAACTCTGTGGAGACGGGACACATGCACAACAAGATTGTTTTTATTCCTCGTATTTACATTATGTACATCACACTTTCTTTTAAATTAATGTAAATTCTTCCAAACATATATTAAATTTAATAGATGCATTGGGAAGTAACAGTTAGAATATTAATTTCTTTGATATTTTTCTCAAGGAAACTCTTGGGCCTAAGTTACAAATGGCACGTATGGCCCTCTTTTGTAAAACAAATATAGTATTTACATCGGCAGAACTCCCCCAGAGATACCACCTAGTAGGATGTCATGGTTTTAGTGACGGTAAGCCTACGCTCGCCTTTTACGAACTGCCTAGCAGGAAGGCAGATGGTCTATTCTGCAAAGAAACCCGGACCAATACGGAGAAAAATATATTATATATTAATACTAGCTGACCCAGCAGACGTTGTTCTGTTGGCCGATTCTCTGACCTACTCAATATGCTCACAAAATTTCATGAGAATCGGTCAAGCCGTTTCGGAGGAGTACGGGTACGAACGTTATGACACGAGAATTTTAAATATAAGATTTAGTTACCTATATTCACTTTATACCAAATTAATTATATTTGTAACTAGTTTTATTAATAATTTTTGAAAATGCAATTTAATTTAACTCTAAATCTATCACTGTTTATAAATTAAGCTAGTCAAGAGAAGATATGAAAAAAAGCTCCCGTGCAACCAGCTTCTCTACCTTGTACTACCGCTTTTGCCAGTCAAGAGAAGAAATAGCGAAACAAACTCTACGGCAATTAAGATTAATTTGAAATATAAGAAAAAATATGTAAATTAAAATGTAAAAAAAATTATATTACTTTAATAATTATTGTATTGTAATAAAAAAAAACAATTTTATGTTCGTTGCCCGACATGGGGATTGCAACCGGGACATCAATCACTAGACCGTTAGACTACAGAGCCGATGACTGTAAATATACCGAGTAGAATTTTAACTATAATCTTGTTTTATGTTTATTAAAAAGAAAGAAAGAAAAGAAAGAAAGAAAATTATTTATTTGCGGAATATGTGTGTAAGTGAGATGTTACAAAAATATTTAAGTATATCAACATATTCTACCATATTATTTTGGTGTGCAAATATTTTAACATTGACAAAAAATATTATTTAATTAAATTTGCTTTAACTTTTAGGCCAACTATTTATATTTATAACTAGTTAAGTAATTTACTACCAAAACATTCAAAAACTGTAATTAAATTAACCCTATTTACCGTAAACTACCATCCTTTCCGAACCTAGCCAGACAGGAAAAGAAACGGCGAAACAAACTCCTCGGCAACCATCACTCTCAATATATTTGGTTAATAAATATTATTTATCCCAGTAATATTATAAATTCGGAAGTTTGTTTGCTTGTTTGTTTGTTCCTTCTTCACGGTCTATCCCCTGGACCGATCTGAACAAAAATTGGTATAGGGGTAGTTTAGGAGCCGGAGGTTACTCTCCGGCTACGGCTTACGACTAGCCGAAGACATTTAAGTCCCCTAATATGATAGGTGGCAAGCCTATCGCCAACCGAGCACATATCCAATCCCGAGTAACTTTTTTTTAATTAGAAAATTGGTTTCTATAATTTGGGATATAGTTTAATTTCACAGGATTTGCCAAAGGGCAGATAAATCTGTAAAGACAATTACTTATTCCTACTATTTATCTGAGGTGAAATTAGAAAAGAGAAAGTGTATGTTCTATTTTGACGGCAAAATTGCTAAACTGATTTTAGTATTAAAAAAAAATTAGATTTAACTTTGGAAAAGGACGTAGGCTTTTTTACCTTACATTTTTTTTAAAGTTTAACGGGCAGCTAAGTATTAAATTAATAGACTACGCGGGCAAAGCCGCGCGTAATAGCTAGTTTTACTATAAATTCTTATCTACAAGAAAATCCTTGACACTATAATATTATGTTATATTTAACAACAAGTCAAATACCTACCTTCCTTCGAAAATAATTACACATTTGAAAAGTATCTTCACGCCCTTATCCCCGAAGAGTTAGGCAGAGGCACAACCAAGGCACCCACGACTAGCAGATGATATTAAGTACCACATTGCAACCCTATCGCCAACGGGGCATATACCCGATCCCAGGCAAGGTTAATTTTATCAAAGAAAAAATATATCAGAAAATTAAATTTTTTTTGCTGCCCGACCCAAGGATCGAACCTAGGACCTCAAGAAGTCAAATCCGACGTCAGACCGCTAGATCGCAGAGGCGATACACACTCGTAATATAAAACAAATTGCATGTAATTTATGCAAATCGCTTTATCACGAAGATAGATTGTCTGTTTAGAGTTAATCGAGCGAGATGGTATCTCGTCGGTATCCTCCGGTTGGTGGTCATTAAAATGAAATTAGCCTTCATGTTCGCGGCCTGACACCGCTGTTAAGTACAAATTTACGCTTAAACAGGATAAGCTACAAAATACAGTGTATTACTTGATGAAAAGTGTTTATGAAAGCGTGTTTAGCCCGCAATTTCACCCAACCTTTAAGATATTGTTGGATTGTCAAATGATTGGGATATGATTTTAAGCGCTGTTAAACCGCAGAAAACCGACTTCGACCGTATTTTATTACCACCTTACTATTTATTTTCAAATGATAGCTAATGATTTTGAAATGTTCCTACATAAATTTTACCAACATCCAACTCAACGTTTAGTGGTTTAAAATTATACCGAATATTGTATGAATTTTCATCAAAAATAATTCAAAAATTGTCTCTGTGGATTTAGCGGCCAGGTTTCGCACTTGACTTCTTGGGGTCCTCGATTCGATCCCACAGTTGGACAATAACAACAAAAATGTGTATGTATTTTCTATTGAAAATGACGTTGCTCGATATTGGATATGAGCCCGGTTAGCAATGGGCTTGCCACTTATCACATTGTGGGACTTAGTGTGTAGGTTGTACCTTTTTTACGTATTCGTCTGGTGGGATCATGATAAAATTTGTATGAAACCACTACGGTATCATAAAACTTTAAACGCTGTGTAATAATCATCTAAAGCAGTTTGTTATTGGCCGAGTATCGCGTAACAAACGTAATAATTGAAAAAAACATTCATTCGAATAGATAACTTATAACAGAAGAATTAAAAATTCGGTCGAATTAAGATACCTCCTCCTTTTTTAAAAGTCGGTTAAAAAAGTAAAATTATGATCAATACATAATATGTGATATTTTTAGCGAAATTTGTAACTTCATGCCATTCTTATAGTTAGAAAATAAACATTCTTTGACCGATTATACTATGGAGGTTATCTATTCGACTATATGTTTGATGTGTGACTACTCGGTCAATACTGAATGGATAAATGGTTTTTAATTATTTTTTTTAGAAAGGTAGGTCACAATTTTAAGGTAATGTTAAAAATGTTAATTTCATTGTGTTTCCCCTAGTAGTTTTTAAACTCATCAGCTGCATTTAGAAAAAAATAATTATCAAATTACGAGAATTATCTCGACGTGGTAATGGTAAATTATATTATTTATAATAAATAGGGTTACTTTCAAAGGACCGGCCAAATTTTGAGCCAAATTTTAAGGCTAAAATAAAAATAATTACGTTAAAAAACCGATCTCAAAACTAAAAATAATAAAGATTTAATTTTAATTATATACCACCTTTAATTTATATGTGCTGTTCACTAATAGGTTTAAAGTCAGTGCAAAGCTTTAAAGTAATAACTATATCAGAAGTAAGTATTAAATTGGCTTGGCACTGATTTTAAACTAGTTAATTGTTGACATGATTTAATTTATTAAAAATAAACATCGGGATAGGTTAAAATAGATAAAAATGCTCATAAAATAAAAACGAACGAAGAAAAATATTCAGGTAGGTATGAATATTTTTTTATGGGACCAGTTTGAAATCCGCATCAAAAAAAGGAATTACGTAAATCGGTTCAGAAACCTTGGCGAAATCGGTGTACACTGCACATACATAAAAAAATATACCGGCTGAATTAAGAACCTCCTCGTTTTTCTCGAAATTGGTTAATGAAAATGAATTTTAAATGTTATGGCCAAATTGTAACATTTTCTAATATAACAAATAAACATTCATTTGTAGTAGTCCTCTTTAATACTTCGCTTGTTGTACGACTCATGACGTCACCAGCCTGTGCATGCGATTGTGGTTTCCCGGAACCAGTTGAATGCTTTGGTTACGTTGTAACCATATTGTATAACGTATATTGTATTTTGCATCGGAGAAAAATTATAAGAAACATTTTTTAAATTTTTAACGAGTCATGACGTCATCAGCCTGTGCATGCGATACATTTTTTATTATGCATCGGATAAAAATTATAAGTTATGTATTTCTTAATTTTTAAATATCGAAATAGATTCCCAATAGTCTCTCAAAATTCTTTTAAATGTTACCCTGTATTCAAAATACAGGCACACGAGCCAGGTCTGATGCCAACCTGATGGGACGTAGTCACCACAGCTCATAAACACCTGCAACAACAAGAGGTACAGTTTATTCGATTTCAGTATCTTATGTGTTTCTTAGCTAGCCTTTCAACCCTCCTTTTTCTTTTTTTCGGGTTTGATCCCCGTAGCAGTTGGTAAATTGGGAAACATTTTTTTTTTCAAAGTTTGAAAAAAGGCCGAGGTACCTGAAATTAAACATGTTATGCTCGATTTGCAATAAGTTCGCTACGCTTCACATTGTGGAATAATTAGCAGTTTTGGCTAGACATCGGTGACCTGGTTGTACATCTGCCTACCTCTTCGAGGATACGGCCCTAAAAATTCTTTTTCTTTATAAAACCATTGGTCTTTTCAAGATATCTGTATCTATGAGAGAATTCAAATCTATTTTTTAACTATTCTGATGGATTCCATCCAACATCTAACAGAAGCATAATTTTGTATAAAATTCTCGTGTTACAATATTAGTGACCGTAGGTACTTCTGCGAAAGGGCTTTATCAATTTTATATACATATTCAGTAGATCTGAGAATCGGCTACTATCTATTTTTCATATCCATAAGTGATATGGATGACTCACCCAATTTGTTTAACTAAAACCACATTATTTTTTTTTGTTTTTTATATTGTATTGTTTTTTTTGTAGTTTTTAATTAGGAAAGTTTAATGCTTTCTTTCTGTTGTGATAACGAAAACTTTTTATCTTGCTCCTCTGCTGATGAAGAGTTTTTTAGTGCTTCTAGTAACTCATCCGAAATCTCTTCAAACGAGGAAGACATCTCTAGTACATGTTCCTAATATTCTAACAACCTCAACATAGTGCATACTAATTCGCAGAGTATTCCAGCGCATTATGTTGATCTTTCAGCATCCTTTTGCGATTCCAATATAGACGATATCCTGGTATCTGAATCTTTCCTCAAGCCTTCACTCTCATTCCTTCAATTCTCGCTTCCAGGTTTTGTATTAATCCGAAATGATCATACAGGTAAGGGGGGGTGGGGGGTTGCCATATATTTACGATCAAATATTTCATTAAAATAAAAATAAATAAAATCATTGCGTGCTCTCCTAGTTTATTCAATAACTCGGCTAAATTTATTTTTTTGGAAATTTTTGTTAATCATTCTAAAATTGTATTATCTGTTTTTTACAGTCCCTCTTTACACATGGAAAATATTTTGAACGTTATTTGTCCTACTTACACTGACATTCTTCTCATGGGCGATTTTAACACATGTCTTTTGAAAAAAGACAATCGGGCGGTCAAGCTCTGTAATTTAATATCCTCTTATAACCTCAACATCCTTCCATTATCTGCAACTCATAAATCGCCTAATTGTGTTCCTTCTCTCTTGGATCTTATTATTGTACCTCAGCTTGATAAAGTCTCAAGACATAGTAAATTTTCGTCATGTTTTTCTTTTCACGATCTCATCTTTTTGTCATATGTGTTTGTTCTCCCAAAATAAATGCTGAATTCATTCTCCGACGTTCTTTGAAGAATATTAACTCCGACTGTCTGGCTGGAGATTTATCTACCATTGACTGGTCTCTCGTATGTGAGGTTTGAGATATTGACGCTGCTATCTTCTATTTTAATTCGACTATTCTAAGTTTATTTGATCGTCATGCTCCCCTTAAAAAGCTGGGAAAAAAGCATAAGCCATCTCTTTGGATTTCAGAGGCAATAAAAAAGCTATGTCGGCAAGAGATAGGGTAAATAGGTGTTACAAAAAACACCCAACTGAAGATGATGATCTATATCGCAACAAAACGTGTCATGTTGCAAGACGGCGTTATATTGACGAGACTATCGCGAAATCCAACTCCCAAGAGAAATGGCGCTTTTTAAAATCTTTAGGGTTTGGTAGAGATCCTGTTTTTAACAACAGTTGTCTTGACCTTAATACGCTGAACTCACACTTTTCTTCACCACCGCTAGCTATTGACAGACAGATAAGACAAGCGCCCTGATTTCTTTAAATGACGATCTTCGTGCAATTAGCTTGTGGGCTGAATCCTACGGTCTTTCAGTTAACCCTTTAAAATCAAAAGCTATAATTCTCGGGAGTAGATATCAGCTTGGGGCTATTGATTTTTCCAGTCTACCACCTATAGTTTACAACGGTACTAAGATCTCTTTTTCGACCTGCGTCACTAACCTAGGCGTTATTTTTAGCTCGGAACTTTCTTGGGAGGATCATATTACTAACGTGAGTAAAAAAGTCTATTATACCTTTCATATGTTACATTATTTTAAAAAATTCTTCCTACGAAAACAAAACTTTCCCTTGTATAGTCTCTTATACTCCCAATTCTTGATTATGGTGATATATGTTTCCTTGATGCTACAGAATCTCTCCTAAATAAATTGGAGAAGCTCCAAAATTCATGCATCCGATTTATTTTTAATCTCCGTAAGTTTGACCACGTCTATATGTTTAGAGCTGAACTCAAATGGCTTCCTATACGACTCCGCAGAAATTTACATATTCTATCTCTCCTATATAATATTCTGTACAACCCGTCAGCGCCCTTATACCTGCGGAAGCGTTTTAGCTTTCTGCACTCTACTGAATCCCCATGTCGCTCCAATCGTAGCTCTACTTCGTTTTCCCGCTTCGCACTCTAGTTGTTATCCTAAATCTTTTACTTTCCAATCGATTAAATTGTGGAATTCCCTTCCTAGCGTGATTCGTGACAGCCCTTCTTTACCTACTTTTAAGAAACGATTGAAGGAACATTACTTATCGTTGACACAATGACATACTCATATATTATCCTACTAAGATACTTTAATAATTATAATTGTACCTGTTTTATTTTTTACACACTTTATCATTATATTTTTATTTATTTGTTCTAAGTATGGCTATAGTTAATTGTTTTTTGTACACGATGCCTTCCATTTTATTTTCACAGCTTATTTTTTTTGGGTTGGCTGGAAGAAATTTCTTTAGTTAGAGATAAGCTCGCCTTTTGTGCAATTTTAACGTCTCGTGTATTTTGTGTTTTTATGTGCAATAAAGTTTTAAATAAATAAAAAAAATAGCAGAACAACGTCTGCCAGGTCAGCAAATAGTATAGAGGATTAGCGCTATCTAGAGAAAATGTGGTCGCAGTTTGTAATAATTATTGAATTTCCTGTAAATATTGAGTGAAGTTAGTCAATTTTGATGACACTTCATCCAATTTTGTTAAATTAAAGTGCACAATTGAATTATTCATGAAAAAATCAGTATATTCATTTAATTTCTCTCTAAAATCTCACTAAATAAGCTTAAATAAGGAGGCCACAGATTTATCAAAGGTCCTGACATGAGTTTTCATGACGATTTATGGCTAATTTTGAATAATTCAAACCGAATTTAGTAAATCGAATAACTTAATACCAACTTAAACTTGACTATAAAAAAGCAGGCACGGAATTATGACTTATTTCTTATTCTTTAATCGGGACATACAACTTGAAACACTGTTTAGTTAAAATCAATACAATCAATTCAATTATTATGAATAATTGTACTTAATCTACACTAATATTATAAAGAGGAATACTTTGTTTGCTTGTTTGTAATGAATAGGCCCAAAAACCACTGGACCGATTTTAAAAATTCTTTTAACATTCTGAAGCTACATTATCCATGATTGACATAAAATTATTTGAATTGTGTGCACTGAAAATATTCGAGAATTTAATAATTATTTATTAATTTATTTTTCTCCATGTTGCTCGTAAAGTCAGGCAGCTCGTAAAAGGCGATAACAGGCTTACCGTCACTAACACCGTGACATCTGAATAGGTGGTAGAGCTTCGCAGCATCTCACTCGGATTGGTATCACCGCCTTACCTATTCCTGCCGCCATAACGTCATGACGTGTTACGTGTTTGGAGGGTAACGCTACTTTGCTCAGGATGGCAATGCACCATTACCACCTTTGATGTCTCTAGAATTTCTTACCATCAGGAAACCCGTCTTCTTGTTTGCCTTCCTGTAACATAAAAAATAATAATAATAATTGAGATTCAGTGCTATATTTTTAAATACTACTCCACTTTTTATAACTCAATAAACTTTAATCATTACAATGTTTTGCAAATCGGGCGTTTTTATTATTTTAAGTTATGTTAATAAATCGCACATGTGCAATTTATGCTGTTATTAGGGACGAAAAAAGCACTGATTATTTTTTGTTATGTGATTCAAAAGTAAACAAGTTCTTTTCCCTGATGGTAAGATAAAACTGTGGTCTTGAGACACCATACATTGTAGGTGCGTCGTTATGTCGTTATCATGTGACCGACCGTATTAAGCCTATTGTGCAAGTCTACGCTGCCCTCCAGAACATGTTCCGTTTTTTATTCAAATTCAAATACAAAGTTATTTTTATTTCACGTTAGCCAACAAGAGGTACTTGTGACGCGTCTGTACAAATACTAAATCTACAACCGGATCGGAACGCGCCCCCACACCGAGAAGATCCGGCAAGAAACTCAGCGGGCTTGCCTTTTTTTCCTTATCTTACAATAATGTTATATTATAATAATGAATGTGATGATATATTATATTTATAAATTTATTAATTGGAAGTTCTTTCATATAATTAGGAAGTTTATTGTAAAACCGTATACACTGGCCTTTGAAACTGCCATTATGGCGGCAGGAAGTTGCTGCACGTCACTCTGCCACCATTGGTAATGTTGGCAATAACACATTTATTTTTGCGGGTTGTCTATTCTTCACAAGAGACCTAGACCATCTCCGGGTACATGGGGTGTACTCAACTTACTTTCAATACCTTATATAAAAATAATGAATGACATTATACATATATCGCATGTTAAAACGCGTAGTTAATCTGTGATGTAATTTCCCAGTTCGCCCCATGCCCACGTTGCAAAAGTTGTCCAGTCATTATTCGTTATTGGTGCCGATTTTGTTGTGTCACCGCTAAAGCTAAACTAACTTAAAAATTTTCTAATATTAGCTTAAATTTAGAGAAATGGTATTCCGTTGTCACCATAGGTCTAAAATTTTTTTCTAATTTGACAGTACTAAGACGGCGATAAATTGAATAGATAGTGATGTCCATGTGTTTACACGTGAATTACATTCCGTTATCGATAATTGGTAAGAGAAAGAATGAAACAGAAATTACTTGAAAACGAGTATTATTTCAAGTATAATTATGTATTTTCTAATCTATAAATAAGTTTTATTGAAAATGAAATTCAACCTGTCTTTGTTTTCGCTTCCCAAAGTTGTTTTTAATAAATTAATAACGACATGGCTGTATAATTTAATGTCTTTGTCGATCATTGTCAAGGCAATCGGACGAAAACAATGTAACCTATTCCTTCTATTACAAATTGTAAAATAAAACAAAATACTTAATTTTAGTTGTAATACATATACATCTTCTGTTTTTATTTCATAATTAAAAAGAAATGAAAAGAGCAACGAGAAGTTTATTATAAAGTTTTTGTTGAAATACGCCACAGTAATTAACAATTTGGAAATTGTTGAAACAAAAGGTTTGTTGTATTTGTGGATTCGATATTAGCTACATGTTAAGAGGTTTTTTAGAGTTTTATCTTAATTCATGTTTATTTTTCAGGTAATGAAGCAGATATCCTGTATTAGAGTTTACGAAAAGTTTAACCAAACAATAGATTAATAAGAAGCTCAGCAAAACTTTACCACCTAGAGAGAAGTACAACATGCGAGTTAAAGTGTCCTAAAACACGAAAAAACATCAAAGTCTGATAATTCTAACTAATTTGAATAAAAAAATCTACTAGGTTTTTTTAAACCCTTGATCTGACAGTGATTTTTAAGTTGAGGGAGATTGGTAATTTAAATACATTAGGATGCATTATAAAATTACAAAATCTAACATTTATGAAGACAAATAAAAGTTTCTTTAAAACCAACTCAAACTTGAAGAATTGAGTCTATTGAAACTGGTTGAGACAGGGTTCCATTGAAAGTAGTAGAAGTAGTAAGATCTGCACATATTATATGAAGATTGTTTTCAGATCTTACATTATAATATGTACTTATATAAATAAGAGTAAAATAAGATATCTTTATACCTATCTGTATGTCACTTGGACTGAAGATTCTTCAATGACGGTGATGTGTAGTAACTCACTCTTTTCTTTTAATATGAAAATATTATGTTCTTATATTATAAAAGTGAGTAATTCAGTGATGTTTTTTAATACCTACTTAGTGAATGTATCTTAGGTGTATTTAAGTAATGAATCGGGTATGTAATTTTGTGTTTTAAAGTATATTTTTACATTAAGTAAGAAAAACTGAAAAGACATGCGCCTAAGTTTAGTAGCATTTTTCATCATCATTATTAAATATACAGCACTAGATACTAAAAGGGTTCAAACATAGTACCAAATTCTCATGTTTAACTATGTGATAGGTGGCAAGCTTACCACCAACTGATCATATATCCAATCCAATTTTTAAATAGAAAATTGAAAAAAAAACCGGATTTTCATTTTGTTGCCTGACCCAGGAATCGAACCCGGAACCTCATGAAGTCAAATCCAACGCCTAGACCCAGCGGTCACGGAGGCGGTAATGTTTAATTAATGTTAGAATTATGGAATTTTAATTTCGTAGGTAGGTACCTAAGTACTTTTTAGACGAATCTACAACAATGCTGATATCATAAAATTTTCTATTTTAATCATAGGGCTATCTTCAGCTAGGTACCCTACGATAACTTAACAATCAATTGTAATAAAACAAGAGTAGTTTATATGGAAACTAAATTAAATCGTCTTCTAAAAAAATCGCTCTAAATTTTAAGTGACATTTGTAATTTTAAGTGAAATTTGACATAAAACATGCACATCAGAATATGAAAAACCTAAATTGAACGACTAAAATGTTTTAGATCTGTCAAGCTAAAATTTTAGTTTAGATGTGTACAGCAGAATACCAAACGTGATTAGACAGCTCTAAATCTAATTTTAGGTTAGTTTAGAGTAGTTTGTACCAAGCGAATCGGCACCATTGTCTTCGAATTTGGTAAATCGATTGGGATTTTAAGATGAAAATATGTAATAAACGGGGCTTTAACATCTTTTTATCTCAAAACCCCCCTTTGATTTATTTTATATGTACCCATATCATATAGATACATATGCCTTCATCTTTTGTATTGAGTTTTGATTAAAAAATATTTGTTTGTCTGCGACTATATCAGCGTCGGATTTATTTTGAATAGCAGCTTTTGGTAACTTCAACATGATTTTCATACGAATTCATCGCCCATTACAGCCATTAGGGGATTGATTTTTGAGTAATCTTTGTTAAAACTCGGGTTTTAAATTAAAATACAAAGTATATGGATATCAATTAATGTCGTTGAAAATGGTTAGGTGATTTGGTCGTGACTAAAATGTAAGATAAAGACAGACTTCCGCATTTTTATATTAGTATGGATGCAGTTCACGGTCTACAGAATAGCTGTTTGTATACATACTTTAAAAAAATAACTGATTTTTTTAAAAGCATTTATGCCCGTAACTCTGAAGAGGTAAGCAGAGGTACAACCAAGGTACCTAGAACTGTCCAAAAAGACTAAGTCCCACAATATGATATAGGCCAAGTGGCTACATCAGCAATTGAGCACATATATATTCATAAAATACGGTTTTTTTTGTATCCATGTCGCAAAATTCTATGCTTATCCCAACGTTGTCGTATGATAGTAGTAGTAGTATGAGAGTAGGATAGGTCAGAAAAAGGATGAAAATAGGATAAATGCGATCGTATAAGAGCATTCAAATTTTATTTTTATTCATCTTTCAGTTTTAATCCGAAATAACACATATAATATGTGAAACATACAATGTGAAATATTCGATTTTATAACTGTATATTGAATTCTGGGAAAAGACCTTCACCTGTAACTGCAGTTTCATTTTGCTTTATGTTCTTTCCCATGTATTTAGTTGTCTGAACCAGGAACCGAACCCGCGACTTTGTGTAATCAAAAACACCTTCAATTTATCTAAAGAAAGAGAGGGGAATGTATCGCTTCTCTAGGCTACTTTTGAAAAACTTGCTGGCTTAGCTGGTTCCAGTAATCTGTCGAATACTTAAGAATATAACCAAAACCCACTCGTGACAAAATTAATACGAGACCACCTCAAAATCTTTACCTACCTTTCCAAAACACGAACCATCAAAATTAGTTTATTAAAACCGAGTAATCAAGTAACAAACTCGCTTAAAAAGCTTTACAAACATGCAGTTACTAGGTGTAGAAAAATTAAAGTAAATAATAACATTAGTTTTTAACCGAATTTAAAACAAAATGTTCTGTATTCGCACCGTACGTATGTAGGTTTGTATTTCTGTATGTTCGGAATTATCTCGAAAAATATTGACTTGATTTGATTTTGGTTTTGTTTGCTGGATTGAAAATTTCGTATATAATAATAACTTGTAAACTTGACATAATAAAGGAGATAAACTAAGAAACTCTGCAAAAAGTAGCACATTTCATTAAAAATACATGAATGTTTTTCGCTTTCGAGTTCATATGTTCAAAGTCGGCTCAATTTTTTTAGTGTTTTACTATGTAATATTTCTTGTTATAAGTATAAGACTTGATTTGGTAGTAGTACATACATTTATGACGTAAAACATTAAATTCAATTTAAAGAAGAAAAAGGAACGTTCCAGAAATTTGAACAAAACAAAAATGTTTCAAAAATTTCATAGATTGTAGATATAAAAACTAATATTAAAAGACATTTGGCACACGCTAGGTCTTTCTAAAACTGATAAGGAAATATTATGTTCTGTTATTGAAAAATGTTGTGCAGCGGTTTGGATGTTGGATGAAAGC
Source organism: Calephelis virginiensis (assembly GCA_002245475.1). NCBI lineage: Eukaryota > Metazoa > Arthropoda > Insecta > Lepidoptera > Riodinidae > Calephelis > Calephelis virginiensis. Next base: position 42,328 of record NJDC01005605.1, read on the forward strand.
CAGATGTCAAATACAATACAAAAGTCAAAAATAATTCTAAATCAGAAAACATAGAAAGAGAACCGACTTCAGTTTCATTATTGTCATTTTTGTATTGGATGGCAAACAAGCAGACGTATTTTCTGATAGAAAGAAATTTTCGCCGCCTAAAGACACCAAAGGTGGAAATGGTGTTGCCAACCTAAGGCCGAGATATTAGCCCTCGGCTACAAATCCGGGCAAGTTGCTGCGAAACTCTACCACCTAGTCAGATGTCACGATTTTTGTGATGGTAAGCCTATGCTAAACTTTTACGAAGTGCCTGGCAGAAAATCAGATGGACTACTCTGAAAAGGGGAAAATAGGGAAATTATATGTCTATTTATAAGGCAAAACTAATTGTGTGATGTTTCGAAGCACAGGCCAAGCTCTTAGTGTCAGAAACTCAATATTTCGTGATGCTTGTTCCTCTTGTAGTGTAGCCATACAATTTTCTAAAACTCAACCCTCGAGAGGCTATAATAGTAAATAAAAGTTAGTGTAATACATATTTTTTTTATTCCTTTGTCATTTTCCACGGAAATTCCTTTGAATTAAGTTAAGAAAAGGAATTACGTATTTTAAATTTTTCTAAAATTAAACCCTCAAAGGGGTTAAATAGTGGATGAAACTTTTAATGAAACTTTAAATTTTTGGACACATTTCCATAGCATACATGTCTTCCTAATTAAGAAAATCGAGTGATTTGACAATTGTAATTTAGTAACTATAGTGCAACTAGTTTCAGTAAACAGAGCCTTTACCATGAGTGTGTATAGTTACGTGTCAGACGTTTGGTTTAAAAATGTGCCTACCACTATAGGCGCTGTTCAAAGTTTTCATACAAATAATTATCAGAGACGGTAGCGAGTGTAGCAAACTTGACAAGCCGTAGGTAGCTAGTATAGTAAACTCATGATAAGGGCTCAGAGTAGCTAGTATGACTTTTAGTGCTTCTGATTTAGAATTTTAGATAGGAACTATCTCAGATAATAATAAAAAGTGTAATTGTGTTTTTGTTTTTATTTTCGGTGTCCACACTTCAAAAATTCATAGCGGATTGATACTTCAGAAAGTAGCTGTTTGGTTTTTAGTGCTATTAAACAGATAAAGTAGTTCCTGTCAGTATACTAGATTATTATACTAGGTATATTTGAATTACAAGAGTATGAGAGGTTTATAAATTTACTTATATACTTTTTCAGGCTTAGGACCTACATTTAGATAAGTTCATTAAAAATGTAAATGTACTAATATTATAAAGAGCAATATAAGAATAGAGTAAAGTAGAGAAAACAATCAATGTAAATTAAAATCAAGTTTTTAGGTATATGTGCTATACCGCTCAAATAGGTATTCATTTAGACTCATAGTTTCTTTTTTATTATGTATGACTCATAGTTATTATGGCATTTAATGTAACTTACAATCAGCGAACTACTTTTTTTTCGTTATATTTCTAAACAGGTATTTTTTGTTCTTTTATTAGTTCTTGTGACGTTTTGTATGTATTCATTTTTTTCTATTTAAAAGACTGTTCCATTGGTTGTGCTAATTTTCTATGGCGTTTTGAGTTATCGGGATAACAATGTTTCCCAATCTAAAGCAGATCACATTCAAGAAGGGAACCTCGGAGTTAATCTTTTAAGATTTAATGAATGGGTTAGCCTTCGTTTATAGGTGCCACCAAATATAATTTTTATGAAACCAATCTGTCACTTCTGCTGCATTGTCAGGAATAACTTAGTCGCTGATTGTATCAAAAGCTTCAGAAATTTTTCATGGATCAACGTTGTTATATGCGAAATTGCCATCACTAGTATATTTTTTTGATTGTCCATCTTTCTGGATTTGCTTGAAAATATTTTGTATCAAATGAAAATAACAACATTTATGTTGTGCATTTGGGAAAACAGTGGCACAATGACAAGCAGGTTAGCCACCTATCATATACTACATACATATTAATTTAGGCTAATCGTCGGTGCCCTGGTTGTACCTAGCTCTTCCAGGATGCAATCGTCAAAATACTTACTATTTACCTTTTCATAACAAAAAAAAGGAATCTATGAAGAAGTATTTAGGTGGTCTAGCGTATATTTAGTTTGCTAAAAACTTATTTTTTAACCCTAATTCTATTCTAAGTAAGGTTAAATTAATTATTTGAAGTTGTTCTAAGATGTACTTCTTGCTACCACATATAATTGTATAATTGTGCCGTAGGCTCTGAACAATTCTGCCCAGTGTACCTATTTCGAAATCAAATATACGAAGTTACGCATATCGATTTTATGAACATTCTCAATATAATATTTCTTCTTATAGTACTGTCGAATTTACGTACATTTCACTGATGAACATTATGAATACAGTACGTCGACATTTCAAACTTCGATATTCCATAGTGCAGTCAAGAAATAATGCCTTTAATGTATAGTAACTCCACATGTTCCGAGTTCAGGAAATTTCGAGATATATTTGCATTGGACAAGCTGAGACCTGATGCTAAATTTCAATTATCTAATAAGTTGCAATAAACTTTACATAGTTACACATCGGAGTTTACAAAGAGATTTGCCCCACGAGTCACCCGGGAGCAATGAAGCTGACTTCCTAGAATGGTCAGACAAGTTTCGTGTGATCAAATCAGCATGTATAGGGTACAAGCTCCTGTAATTTCATTAGTAGCCTACAAACTATTATCATTACATTGAATACGTACTGTGAGATTCCTAGTTTACATTATTCGAAGTCTCGCTGTAGCTACCACTTTGCTGTCGTTTTTGTTTTTTTTATTTATTTTTCCGTATTGATGCGGATCATCCGTGAAGTGTAAGCCTTCTGTTTTTCTACCAGGTAACTCGTAAGAGGCGACTGTCAAATGCAGCAACTTGAGTAGGGATCCACCATTTTAATTATTCATGCCGCCATTTGACATAGTCATTTTTTGGTTTAGCCTTATCCTACTAAATAATAAATGCGAAAGCTTGTGAGTATGTATGGATGTTGGTTACTCTTTCACGCTCGAATGACTTAACGGATTTGTCTTAAATTTGGGACACAGATTGTGACCTGGATTAACATATAGGCTACTTGTGATCCCGATCGCACAACGGGTTCCTGTGAAAACGCGGACGAAGCCGCAAGCAATAGCTAGTGAAACAATAAAACACATATTTGGCATTTATAACACTTTATTTAGTATTCAGTATTTAACCATGTATTTATTCACTTTACACTCCTAATCAATATAATTATTAAGTATGAAGTCCGACATAATTTGTAATAATCTAATTATTTTAATAGAATTGATTTGCAAGTCTACTTGGACATTAAGCGTATCACCTCAGCCACGGGAAAGAGACACACCTGTGACACCTATGGTGTTTATAGCCCCCCGTTGTAGCCTGCTATCAGAAGAACTTTGTGTTTGTTCGCTGTTTTGGTTTTGTGCCAAAATAAGTTAATATAAATATTATATGAAATAAAACTCCCAAAAGAACTTCTTGAGATATTCATACTTACTAGTCTAAGATCCGACCGCATGATTAATACGTTCATATGTTTGATTAATAAAATATAATTTTTATCCATATTTATAACTAAACCAATGCAGATCCGCAAAGGTGGCCATCCAAATTTAGCTCCATTTAATACTAATGAAAATGACTTGTAATTGTTAAAAGATATCATATACCTGAAATACCGAAAAATTTGCTATCCCTCACTTGGCCGCAACCTAATATCAGCCAGGTACACTTTCGATAAATATATACGTTCATAATGTATTATCATGTTATACATACCAAATTGCAGATAATTTTTTTCTCTACATGATGAGATAAAGGTGCCTAAAAATGCCCGCCAATAGTGATTGCCAACGATTAAAGATAAATAAAAGCGAGAGAAACTTAGGATAAACGTCATTTGTCAAATAAAGATAGAGCATGCCAACAGCTTGTTGTTTTCATGCTACTGCGCATGCGTCTATAGATAGGGTGCTCAATAGGGATGGTGATTCTTTCCGAAAAATACCGATTTTTGAATGGATTTGAATCAAAATCTGATAAATCGATTCACAAAAAAATCGAGGTCTAAAAGATTGATCTTTTTTGACTTTGCGTTTATAATGTAAATATAAATCAGTTTAATCAAAAAAAGAGTAAAATGTTATTGACAATCTCTTAGTAAAATCAAGGAGTTCAATGATAAAAATAATTATTTTTAATGCCATATTCAATTATTAGGTACGAAATAAGACATTCATTTTCTAAATGTATTTTTTACTTTAAAAAATATTCGATATAACTTAAGTATATTTTTTATGATAATGGATTGCCACTTTTGCGGATCTGCATTGGTTTAGTTATAAATATCGATAAAAATTATATTTTATTAATAAAACATGTGAACGTATAAATCACGCGGTCGGATCTCGTACTATAAAGGGCCTTTTTCCCAATTCTTCACATTTGACTTAATCTCATTTAAATCAGATTGGTTATATTGGTTTCAAAAAAAATCAGAATTTTCAACTTATATTTTAACGGATTGGCTGATCCGGATTTTTTTTTATTTACAGTTGTATACACAGTGTTCGTCATAATTTGGTTGTCATTATAAATTAATGGAGGTACTTTCATTGGTGGTAGGGTCACAGAATAATAAGTACAAACGTAGTAGAGTACCTTGCATCAACTAGCCGGTAGACTTGCACAATAGGACTTCCATCCCAGCCTCAAGACAGTATCTCACCTGTCGAATCTATGATGTCTTTAGGCTACGGCTATCTCTTACCATATAAAAAAATTTGCTACAAAACAAAAAATTTAAATCTGACGGTTCCAAAGCATATCACTAAATAGTTTAAAACAAAGACACTTTCTTCTGTCTGTCTCAATGCATGCTCAGATCCTTAAACTACGGAACTGATATTGATACGATTTTTTCAATATTATTCATTCAATAGTAAGATATAAAAATATAGAAGTTTGTCTGGGATGGGTTGCTAGTTTGAAATAGTTTTTGCCACTCTGAAACCATACCAAAAATTAATGAAGTTTGTATTTGATCCCATACCGGTTTTCCTTTCAAGCTCCTTAGAACAGTGTTAAAATCGAAACAATAGACAACTTGTGAATAGTGCAAAACACTGGAAATTACATTTATTATACGTAGTAGAGTTATTCTCCAATTATTGATACTAGCTATAATATATAGACCTACTAAGTAGGTTCATCGTCACAGATGACATTGGTGATTCTGCTGTTCACAAACTAAAATTATTTTAGATGCATGTTATCTTTTTCAAATGGAACAAAACCAAAGCAGATTTCAAGATATTGAGGGCAAATAAGCAGACGGATTTCCTGATGGTAAGAAATTCACGCTGCCTTGAGAGACCAAAGGTAGTAATGATGCGTTGTCAACCTTAGGCCGGGATTCTAGGCCTCAAGCAAAAGTAAGATTACCGGCTACCTGATCCTCCACTCCGTAACAAAGTTCGCTGGAATGTTAGTTACAGATAATATAACAACTTTCATTTTACATTACTCCAACTAACTTTCATAACTTGTTACTCAAGACTTATAGAAACATTTAAACGCATACAAATAGGTCTGCCGAGTCTCAAAACATGCATGCACGATATAAACGAGCGTCAGTTTTTAATCACTAGCACCGTAGCTAAAGCGTAGTGGCAGAGTTGCGATACAATTCATCTGGTCTATTAACACTATCTACTTGAGAGGCAGATAAATTTACTTAGAAAAGACTTAAGGTTTCAGTTTTGGTGATAGCACTAGCATACCGTAACACTGTACTCCTTACGTCTTACCCAACACTGTTTTCCATGTAGATATCAATTTCCATACAGTCATATCTCACGAACAAATCCGCAAGTTCCAGACAGTCTCAGATAGTCTTCAATCAGTTCACATCCAGATCACAAAATAGTAACTTCACATCCATATCCCTCAAGAGGTAGGCAGAAGCACAACCAAGGCACTCACGATTAGCCGAAGACACCAAGTCCCACAATATCATACATTGCAAGCCAATCGCCAACCGGCCACAAATCCAATTCCGAGCAACGTTATTTTTAATAGAAAATTTAAAATACATATTTTCTAATTTTCTTTGTTGTCCGGGATCGAACCCTGGACCTCAAGAAGTCAAGTCCGACGCTGGACGGTGAGACCACAAAGGCAATCAACCTTTTATCTCCCTATTGTAATTTTGATGAAAAAGTAACCTATGTCTGAACTTGGTTCTTAACTACATATACTTAGTTAATGTTTATTAAATTTTATCAAAATCGATTTGGATGTTTCAGCCATGAAATCATTATAGAGAGACAGACAGACAGACTTTCGCAATTATAATATCAGTATGGATATTTAAAAGTCTCATATTTCGTGTTGCAGGGTTTGTAGGCAGTCTGTCTAAGTCTAATATAAAAATACCTGCTTTTATCAAAAATCGAACCCAGGGCTCGTCAACGGTGGTATTTTTCTTGTACACTCCCTAAAAAAATATCGCTATCTTCTTTCAGTAGTAGTAATAGATAGAGACAAAACATTTTTATTGTTGTTAAATTAGTTTATCCATGACAATACTATAGACCAGCGGTTAGTCGGGAAAATCCCGACATTCTGCTAAACAGTTCATATCGCTATATCGTGACATTTCTTTTACTTCAGTGAATAATGAATGTGACGACATGACTGTACTAAAGAATTTGGTTTATCTATGAATTTTTGAGATCTAAGTGTTGAATAGTTCAAATATTTCGATCAGTTCATTTTGATTTGATTAATTTATTGATCAATATAGGCTAAAAAAGGGTAAACATAACGAAAAAAAATTGGGAACGTGCCGATTTTTTCAAAGATTGGATTGCTCCTGTTGATTGATATACTGATTAAAGTGAACCGTATGTGACTGTAAATTGTCAAAACTGAAGTGACAAAATGGGAAGCAAAAGCTAAAAATAATGAAGTTATACATACATACATATCTTCACGCCAAGTCCCTTACGTGGTAGGCAGCGAGTATCGTATGCCAGACCTCACGATCCTGACAAACCTGTCTTGCTTCCTTCACATTCATAACCCTTTTCATACAAACACGCCGGTTTCGGAGACTCTTGACACCACCCTGGATAATATCCGATTGATCTGATCGTGAAATTTCAGCCTTGGTCTCCCCGGTTTGACTAGTGTAGAGTAAAGCAGTAAGAAAAAAGACAGGTCAGTCGAATTTCCTTATTACCGCATTTATTCCGCATCGAACCTCCACCTGATGAAGTATGGTCAACCGCAATTATCCTACTTTCATGCTCTTTCTGACATACCCAACTCTCGCTTCCATACAGTAACGTTGGAATAAGCACAGAATTATGCAAAGCGAGTCTAGCTTTTTGACGTTGTACAAATGATAAGAAACCTTTATGGAGAAGAAATAAATGAGAAATTAATATTTTTAAAACATATACGGCAATTTCTTACATTTTTCTTTAAAATACGGCAAATTGGAATGTCACATACGGCAACTCAGATTTTTTCGATAACAACACTGATACAGTCTTTTTATAAGAACTCTATATGTATATATATATATCGTTGTCATAATTTAAATCCTTCATCAAATTCAAAAAAATATGTTCGCGTGTTCAATTGCATTTTGAAGCGAGGGTACGGTGCGTGAGGTGCATTTTCATATGCAACCACGACCAATATAGCAAACTCCCATAGATTTACAAGAGATGTTTGACATTTTTTTTTATATTATTGGAAGGCAAACTAGCGGACGGATTTCCTGATGGTGAGAAATTTACTTCGCCTAGAGGCACCAAAGGTGGTATGGGTGCGCTGCCAACCTAAGGCTGGGATATTAGGCCTTGAGCAGAAGTAAGTTTACCGGCTACCTTTCTTTCCGAACCGGAACACGTCAACGGCAATCATTGACTTTATGGCGGCAGGAATAGGTAAGTCGGTGGTGCCATTCCGAAAAAGTTGCTGCAAAATTCTACCACCTAGTAGGATGTCACGGTGTTAGTGATGGTAAGCCTATGCTCGCCTTTTACGAGATGCCTGGCAGGAAGGCAGATGGTCTATTCTGCAAAGGAGCCCGGACCAACACAATAAGACACATAATGTAATGCAGTCAAGAGCCCTTACACTTAGCTTTTATTACACCGTTTCAAAGCCTTGTAAACATAATCCTTGATGTACTCTAATCTATGTTTATTAATGAAGCAGAAAAAAACCATGGCTAACCCTTGAATTAAAATTATTGATAATAAATTTTTTACTCATGATTTCCAACAAAAATATAAAATACTAAGGTTTTTTTTTGTTAATATAATAATAAAGAAAGTGTTGGTGTTAAAATGCGAAAGGGCATGCTCTGCTGGTTCGGTCATGTGGAAAGAATAACAGATGAAAGATTGTCAAAGCAGATATACAATGCGAATGTGGATGGATGTAGGTACCCGGGGAGACCAAGGCTGACATTTCACGATCAGATCAATCGGATATTATCCGAGGGTAGTGTCAAGAGTCTCCGAAACCGGCGTGTTTGTATGAAAAGTGTTATGAATGTGAAGGTAGCAAGACAGGTTTGTCAGGATCGTGAGGTCTGGCACTCGATTCTCTCTGCCTACCCCGTAAGGGACTTGGCGTGAAGATATGTATGTATGTAATATAATAATATGATTTAATGTTATATAAAGAGTATGTTCAAAACTATATCAAAGCTTATATTTCTATCAAATAAGTTCGTGGTTAAAATTCAATCACGAACTAAATTTTGATTCCGAAGTTAGTTTCGAAACTCCATCTGACTGGTTCAACATCAACAGAGGTAGGTGTGGTCAGGACTGTGGGAAGGATCGACAATATTTATTTGGTTTGGGCAGGTTCTAAAACTTAATTGGAAGTTTTCACCAACTGATTGACAGTTGGTAACAATTTTGTTTCAGCTTAGTACGATTTTGGAAGGATTGATGAATTATAAACTTCATACAAATGTCAACATTTCACGGAACGTATTATTGTAAAGTTAAAAATGTATAAAATTAAATTAAAATATTTGCAGAATGTGTGAATAAACAATGTTGTTTAAGCAAACCAACATTGTTATTTTATGGTAGTGGAAGGCAAACAAGCAGGCGGATTTCGTGATGGTAAGATATTCACGCTGACAAGAGAAAGCATAGGTAGTAATGGCGCGTTTCCAACCTGACGCCGGGATGGAGCCTAGGCGCTGAGCACAAGTTAGTTTACCGTCTACCTTATTCTCTGAACCGGAACACGTCAACGGCAAGTGCTGATGTTATGGCAGCAGGAATAGGTTAAGCGGTGGTACCAATCCAGGCAAGTCGCTGCAAAACCACTACCACTGCCCCTAAATCAGACACCGCTACTACTAAATCAGATGTCATGGTGCTAGCGACAGTAAGCCTATACTCGGCTTTTACGAGCTGCCTGGTAGGAACGCAGATGATCTATTCTGCAACAGAACCCGTACCAACAAGGGAGTGAAGGGGCACTGTGGTGTGGAAACGCTTAGATACATAATATCACTGTAAGGGATTTGGCGTGAATAGATCACGCCAAATCCCTTACAGGGTGACTCGGATAAAACCCATATCTTGTTTAGGTCTCGAATCACTCACATTGTATTGCAATCGTTTAGCAATAATTCTTTTTACACAAATAATTAGAATGAGCCCTTTTTTAATTTTTACTCCCACGCTTCCTCTTAATCCCACTCTTTCTTGGATCTCACTATTGTAATGCGGCTACCTAGCGTGATGCCATAGATTTTCCGTAGAGCTTTAATTTTGGCAGAATGAATAATTTTTTATGCTTTTCCTGACATACCCAACTATCCCTTCCATAAAATTATGTCAAAGTAGAATATAATTACCTAGTGTTTTACTTCCGCTGTTTTTGAATCTAACAAGTTAGGAGAAGAAACGCCAAAACAAACTTCCCTATAAAAGCCTATGTGCTTTCAACCACCACCCTCTTGATCCCTTACAATGTTTTAATATTCATTGTTGATCGAACAACCAGGGTGGTATGATTTAGGTAGAAGGCACTTCATAGGTAGAAGGATTACAGACGACACTTTTTTCAACCGAATTTCAAAAAAGGAGGAGCAGTAAAAGGTAAAGGAAAATATATTTTTTTGGATTGATTCGTCTCATTAAGCTGTCTATGAACTCACTATTTTTTGTGCTTATGATTTATGTACTACAGATAGGGTATTTTATTTTAAAATTTAAGGAATTATCTTAAGAACTATTTTGTATAGTTTGAAATGAATGATTAATAATAAATTCCATCTTCAAATTTTTTTCTTGTGTTCGTGTGTTTGACATTTTTTTTGTGTGTGTTCAACGGATTCGAGAATGGTTTAGATTCACAATTCGATCCACTGGAAAATGTTTTTTTAAATATTTTATTTTTTGTAAGTAGTCGTTGATTATGGAATGTTTTACATCGGATCCGACAGACTGCGCTACTGCGTTAATGTCAAGCGATACGAAGTCTGCTGGATCAGCTAGTATATATATGTGTGTGTGTATATGCGTGTGTATGTCACTGAACTCCTCCTAAAGGACTGGAGCGATTTTGATGAATTTTTTTGGGTGTGTTCAAGGAGATTGCACAATGATTTTAATTCACATTTTTTTATAGAAGAGGAGGCAAAAGAGCAAGTGGATCACCTGATGGAAAGTGATCACCTCCACCCACGGATATTCGCAACACCAGGAGTATCACAGACGGGCACACTGGTGACTTCTCTCTTATCGGAGAATTAAGGTATATATTTGAAAGAGTATGAAAGAAAGTTATATTTATTTATAACTCAAAAATGGCTAAACATATTGGACTGAAAATTGATGGGGGCTTGCAAACAGGAGACGGACATAGGGCACTTTTTATTTTGTTCGACAGCCAGGAAACAAGGAAAAACAATATTTTCATTCTACCCATACAAATTGAACGGATAGAACGAAGGTCGCCGGAACAGCTAGTATACATACAAATATAATCTCAACAACGATTTCTTTAGTCGCCTTTCCATTAAATCTGTTGATCTATCTCAGGGTGGTGTAAATTATTACAGAAAGATAATGTTGGCAATCTAAAATATTGGATACTATAAGATCTCGTGCCGCCATTTTTCTTTGAGACTATATCCTTATTTATTGGAAGTGTGTATAGGGTAGACGATGGGTCCATTTATTTATAAAGAGGTTGCGCCTTCACGAATCCTTTTATCTTTCGTAATCTGACGCTCGTTCTTTACAAGGATATTGATTTTTATTATTGAAAATGCGACAGTTTTATTCTATATTATTTTTTTCTGTATAAATGAATTTGTCACAACTTCATTAAAACTGACAAAAAGTCATAAATGACATTTGAGATAAACGCGTCACTTCCACCAAATAAACGTAACTAGAATAAAACGAAACCCAAACAAAATGCTGAGACGTTGTTAAATATTGTTGCTGGGATTAGCTCATTACACAAAAGGTATTGTCAAAACCACTTGTTCTTGTTCTTTATTTATCGAGCTTGCCCAATCGCCTCTGTGTTCTAGCGGTCCGGTGTTGGACTTGACTTCTTGAGGTCCCGGTTTCGAACCCCGGGTCGGGTAATAAAAAAAATAGAAAACGTGTATTTTCAATTTTCTAATAAAAATATCGCTGCACAGGTTAGGTTTTGCGCCCATTTGGCGATGGGCTTGCCACCTATCCCATTGTAGGTGTCTTCGGCTATTCGAAGGTGCCTTGGTTGTGCCCAACGTTGAGAGAACGTTGTGCTTCTGCCTACTACTTCGGGGATACAGGCGTGAAGTTACTTTTGATAGTGATATTTTATTAGTAACTTATTAGATAATTCAAACAGATACTCAATGGTTTAGTCTTCAGAATTACTAAAATCTTCACACTCCTTTCCCCACACAGGAGATTGAGATGCAACCAAGGCAGCCACAACTAGGCAAAGGTATCTATTTAACTACGTACTTAAAACGAGTGCCACATTGTGATAGGTGGCAAACCTATCGCCAACCGGGCACTACCTATTAAATAGGGGATTATTAGAAAATTGAAAAAAAATAACAATGCGAGTTGCCTGACCCGGGATTCCAATCCGTGATGTCATATATTCCGTGCCAACGCCGCTAACGCCTAAAGCAAATTAGTTAGAAATTAGTGAGTTTTTGCATTGTCGAAAATGTCAATATAAATCGATTAATGAAGAAATGATTTGGTGATTTTTTGCAATTAATGAGTTCTTGAAATAAGCCGACTTTTTGTAAACCATATTTAAAAAGGTCGAAAACGGGAAGGCCGTTGAGTTTTGAGCTTCTGAGTGAGTGAGTTTGAGGCCGTGTTTCGTTCATGTGGTAGATTTATTTAAAGATTATATAGACGCGTCACAAGTAGCTAACAGCTTGTGTGAAATATTTCTATTTGGTTGGTCCGTGACGAATATTAAAAAAACTTTGTTTTTGTAAATGACAGCGATTAAGTGCTTTGTTCAAGGTGAAACAAACTTGATCTGGATGCGTTTCGGGTAACTATCGAAAAGATCCGAAAATAACTAAATCCGTATAATATTCACGATAAGAGTATTATCCAAAGACTGTGTGTTCTACGTGTAGGAATATCAGATATTTTACAAATATCACATTTCTTATGCCATTCATTCACATAACTCTCTAATGTGAAAATATAACTGTAATTACATTACAATACCTTACGAGTAAATTAATCAATTCTTTTAAAGAAATACTGAATTGTAATTTATTCAATTAAATTAGATGTACTATTATTATTTTTTTATTTTAAATTTTGTTAAGCAAACCAAAAGTAATAGCTTAAAACAAAAACAAATACCCAGGAGAATTTGGGACACTGGTACTATACATAGCTTTAATTTAGCTTTAGTTCGACTTTATTTGAAATATTTCAAAATATATTAATTTACTTTTAATTCAAAGGAATTCTCAAAAATCACTATGAATTCCCCAAACATCTGAGTGATGTTTGGGGAATGTTGGGGATTTTGGGGAATGGGGATATTGTGAAACATCCAACTCGAATGGGAACGTTCGGAGTGTTCCATTTGGAGCGATTTTGTAGTTGGTGGAGATACTCCATCCGCCATCTCTTCCAGAATGACCTTACAATATTATCAAGAAGTTTATGTCTCTGTTGTAGAGAAATATTCTATTCGATAGGAGTAACAGGGACTGACAAAAGGGGGCTCGTATGCGAGAAATGTGAGGGAGTAGTTGCAGGGAGGTTCATTAGGATCTCTACTCATTGCAGTGAGCGGGCGAGAATTCACAAGAGCCTCGATTTGAGTTAAAACTGTAAGTTGTAGTTTGTATGAAAGCAGTTGATCTCCTATTACCTTGAAAAGGTGGTTTTTTACAATTTTAACCATGCTTTCCATACATCCTGCGAAATGGAGTGAAGAGGGAGGTATAAGTTTCCACTCTATGCGGTTTTCAGATAACTCAATTTCCAATAGACTTATATTCATCTAGAAACTTATAAAGATCGCGTAAGTATGAGCGTGCTCCAACAAAATTAGTACCCTGATCTGAATATACACATTGAACAGGGCCTTGTCGTGACAAAAAACGTTTAAATACATTTAAAAAACACGGAATAGAAAGATCCGTGGCTATTTAAATATGAGTAACCCGAATGGTCAAACACGTGAAAATGCATAGCCAGGTTTTACGCCCTATCATACCTCTACTGCGGTAAGAAGTACAAAGAATTGGACCCGCATAGTCAATTCCACAATAAGACCAGGCTTTAACTACTTGGCTAACACATTGGATCGGCAGATCAGCCATTAGCGGCAAAATAGGTCGCGGTTTAGCTCTAAAGCAAATGTTACATTTATAAATACGCATTCTTATAATGCGGCGCGCGGAAATAATCCAGAAGCGTTGTCTAAGTAATGACATAAGCAGCTCTGGACCAGCATGTAAATATTTTTTGTGATAAAAATCAACAATTGAATTGATAATAGGATCATGGCGCGGTAATAATACAGGATGCTTAAAATCATAAGATTCTGAAGCAGCATACTTTAAACGACCGCCTACATGGATAAGGCTGGTTTCATCCAAAAAGGGTGTTAATTTTAACAGGTTATAAGAGCAAGACTGATTATTTTTTAATTTATAAATATCACTTGCAAAATATACTTGCTGAAGCGACAATAATAATTTATTTTCTGCGAAATCTAACTCACGACGAGTTAAACTTCCATGTTTGCGAATAAAGCGGTAAATATAAACAATAACCCTAAGTAATAGCGGGTAAGAATTCACGCGGCTAACGAGATTATAAATCAATGAGTCTGAGGCTGCTTCATTAATAGCCACATGGCAAGCGGCTGAATGTTGCTCTGGCATATCGTCAGGAGCATCGTTATTATTAAAATTGTTAATAGGCCAGTCTGACAGAGGATTAGACAGCCATGAGGGCCCTCGGAACCACAAGGGATGGTTTACTAATTTTTCAGGAGTCAAACCTCGAGATAAACAGTCAGCGGGATTTTCTATACCTGCTACATGATGAAATCACTTAGCAGGTACATTTTCAACAATCTTTACTACTCGGTTTGCAACAAAGGTTTGCCACCGATTGGCGGGGGAATTAATCCAACAAAGGACTACTCTGGAATCAGAAAAAGCAAAAATATCTTTTATTTCATCTTGTAATGAGATGCTACTGTGAACAGTTTTTAATAGCTTAGATAATAGAACGGACGCACACAACTCCAATCTGGCGATTGATAAAGGTTTGGTAGGGGAAACCTTTAATTTGGCACAAACTATGTTAACATGATTAACAAAAGATTCATGGCTCACATGAGCATAAATGGCAGCACTGTAAGCGGATTCACTTGCGTCGGCAAAACCTACAAGAGAAACGATGGAACCTTCAACAATTCCCAAATGACGCCGTATACAAATTTCATTTAATTTTAGAAGCTGAGAACAAAATTTTTCCCAAGTAATTATAATATGTTGAGGGGGGTTATCATCCCAGTCACACTTAAGTAGCCACAGTTCCTTTATAAGAAGCTTAGCAAAAAGAATGGAAGAAGCTACGTAACCCATGATATCCCACAAGCGGGCTACTGTTGATAAAATGGTGCGTTTTATACAGGTGAAGTCAGGTTCAGATATAGTATAAAAGAAACAATCATTAATTTTATCCCAACGCAATTCTAATATTTTATGTGGTACGGCTCTATCAAATTCTACATCGGGAGTTAATCGATGTGATGCGGGAATATGCTCTAGAACAGCGGGCGAGTTACTAGTCCACTTGACCAGATCGAATTGAGCACTTTTAAATAAGCTAATTAGCTCTTTAGCAGCTGTAATAGCATGCGATTCTGTCATGACAGAAAAATTTATGTCATCCATATACAGCGAGGGCTTAGCGTTTTCAATATGTTTGTATGTATGATTTTCATCCTGAAATAATTGTTTCATGACACGTAATGCATGGTACGGACTTGATCTCAACCCAAAACAAACTCGATTAAAATGGTATACCTGAATTGGTTCTTCCGGGTTAAATCGGTATAAAACTCGCAAATATCTCTCTCGGGGGCGGGGCGTATATCTCCTCTAGCTCCCAAAAACGCTCAAGCATCGTATTCATATCTTCATGAACTACGGCGCAACATGACGTTGATAATGTATTATTTGCGGTTTTTAAAGTGGGTACGGGACCCATACTAATAATTCCCAAAGTAGTCTCAATGGCGGGCGGATAGTTATAAATATGTCTAGAAACTATACCTCGAATTATTAAGTGACGGAAAACTTCGGCACCTATTAACAATTCTATAGTACCGGGCTTGGCGAACTCATTATCAGCTAGTGGAATCGCGTGAAGGTAAGACAGAGTTTACATATGCATTACGTATGCGGCAGGTACTTTGCGATTTGCAATTAACTATCTTATGTGTTAAACTTAAACAGTTCGCACAAGCTCCTTTCTCTTTAATATGTTTAAAACGATCAACCGGAGACAACTTCATGAACGCGGGAGATTTAAAGAAATGTTCATGAGTAACGTTGCCACTGACGCACATACATTTGCGATTCGAAGAACATGACACGTATGACTGCGGGTTAGATATATGTTTAGGGTAACTACCCTTTTGACGTTTAGTAATATAACTATTATTTTTATAATCATTATTATTAGTGAGCGATTTAGTATTTTGACAGACGTTATACCTGCTTCTAATGTTATCTACTAGGTTACCAAAGGTAGGAATCGGCGTATTTCTAGTATCCATTTCAAATGCTTGAACGGTAGAATCGTCTAACCTTTTTAATGAAAGATATAATAAAATGTAATTGCCTAAATCGTCAAGCTGTAGTCCAATTAGGGTATTAGCTGCCGACACTAGTTTGTCCAAAAATAGTTAGTAATTTGCAGAAGCAGAACCTGACAACTTTACATTTAATATTTGATTAAGATAAGAAGATGCCAACATACGTTTATCTTCATATTTATTTTTTAGTGATTCCAAAATTAGGGAATAATTGTCTGCGGTAGGAGCGATTCCGCTAAAAACGGCTTGCGCTTTAGGGGAGAGTTTACCTATTAAATAATATATTTTTTCCGAATCACGTTACATTTTATTTTCGTGTACAGTGGTTTTAAAGGAAGTAAAAAACAGGTTGGCCAATTTTTTATATCACCGTCAAAACTCATTATTTCGATAGGCGGGAGTGACGGACGGTACCCGCGGGAAAGGCTTGTCTGGTCAGACGTACTTTCAGTGCTGACTCTCTGCGGCGACAGTCTTTTCATGACCAGTTTAATATAACCATATAATTTCTCGAAAGCGGTTACCGGTTTATAAGAAGGTTGGGTATTCGGATTGCTAGTGATTAAAAGTGAGTTATACTCTTCTATAGTAGACCGAAGTCTGTACGAAGTACCTCAATTGTCTGCGTCCAAGCCAAAAACTGTTCTTTATCAAAATCTATATTATTAGAAGTACGAGAAAGATCGTACATTTCTTGCAAACTCTCAAACAATTCATTACGTTTTATTTGTAAAAGCATTAACCTTTTCTCTAAAACACTGGGTTTCTTAGGTCTATCCTCTGTGCTAGACATTATGAATTAGTAGGTATATTATAAAAATAATAAAACGTAGCGAATCTAACTTTAAACTAGTGACTAAACAATAAATAACCCGTAGGTAACTAATTTACAAATATATGAGTACTTCTTGTATAAAATTAAAATAACATAACATACAGTAAACCAATTTAGTAGGTATGTGAGCAACATCATCAAAATTAGTCTAGCCGTGGCGAATATCTCTAGTAGATCGACAAAGCGGTAAATATATACAAGTATAGTATAAACAAGAAATGAAAATTTGTCTTTCTACTAGGGTGTTAAATACGTTTTCATATGTAAACACAATTATATATATATATATTGTACGATGTGAATCTACAACATTAGAATATAACGTAAAATACAAATACCAAAATACGATTACAATAACAATTTTAGTTATAATTTTGCGATAAATTTTTTAAGCGGCTTAATAAAGCGGGTAGGAAATATAGGTATTTGTACAGCGCGTCGACGGCGGCGTCAACGTGGCGTGTGCAATTATTATTACTACAATACTTGAAGTAGCAATTATTATGATGTATTAATAATGCCAAATAAACTAATAAAATAATATGTATGTGTGTAACAATACCTTAATTATGTTTCTCATATATGGCGAATGCCGAAATAAAACTAGGTATTTGATAGGTAATTTCTGTTTCTAGAAAGTACTTTGGATAGGATACGTGAAATTTGGCTTTACTGGATAAAGGAAAACGAATGGGGCTGATGGGCCACAATCCGTCTCGAAGGACCACAATATGGCGTAAAGAAATTACGTATCATTGAACAGCGGTATGCAAAATTAAGAAAATAAAAGTCTGTATCAAACAGACTTGCGGTTGACCATACTACATCAGGTGAAGGTTCAATGCGGAAATAATGCGGCAATAAGGGAATTCGACTGACCTATCTTTCTTCTTACTGCTTTCTTCAAGATTTGCACAAGCACACGCGGCGAATTGGTTTAATTTTAAATTTTACTGTTTAAGGTCGCGACTTGCGTGCATGCTCGAGGATATTCAAAACAAAAGTCAATTAAAATTGACGGCCCCTTACATCCGTGCTTTTGCCCTTCATTTTTTTTCAGGCGTTTAAATCTTTTTTCGCAATCGAACGTAAGGATTTCAGAAGGATAATATTAACAGGGAAAAAAAGCAAATACAGCGGTAACAATGTACATAGATTCAAGTTTTGGCGTAAATGAAAATTTGGTCCCAGTTTATTCGTAATTATTGAAATTTATGTATATATTGAGTAAAAATTATTATTCAACATTGGAGGCATTTAGTACAGTTTTGTTCAATTGTAGTGTGCAAGTGAAGTATTCATGAAAACTTTGTGTATTTCTTCGTTGTCGCCAAATTTCTCTGAATTAACTTTACCAAGGAGGTCGCTGTTTTTATCCAACACCCTAACAATACGTTCCATGACGACTGATGACTAATATGGAACCAATTACCGCCTTTTGAACGCCTCGTTGGTCGAGTGGCTAGCGTACACGCCTAACTACACTGACCAACTGCGAATCTCAGGTTTGATTCCCGACGGTGGTAGGCATTTGTGTGATGAACATTTAGATGTCTGCGTTTCCGGGTCTTTTTCACAGTTGATACATTTACCAAAATATATACACTTAGTAGTTTATGATTGCATCGCATATACTATATCGCAAATACGATATCGCGTCTTGTACTTGAGTTTAAGGTAATCGTAAGGGAGCCCGCGATGCTAAATCTGTAGTAACTCCAGCGTCATTGGGGCCCATTGCACTTTGTCGATTAAATAGTGGAGAGTAAAAAAGGTTATGTAAAGTTTTTCTTTTTAGCGGATCGTTAAGTGCCTAGAAGTTAAAATAGCAATTCCAGTCACTTGATCATAGCCGAACTCATCAGATGTTAATAATATATGTTATACCTAATATGTCTCTGATGACAGGAATATGTCAATTATACAGATTGCTGTAACCGACCATTAACACATATGACTTGGTTTTTGAAAATTTCTGAACTTCTAGTCTAGTCTAGTTCAAATCATTAGAAAATTCAAACATAGATTTATTGACATGCAATAAGCCAACCGTACTTTAATCTGACACACTCGAGTATTTTTAAGCCAAAAAAAATCCAACACGTGGATTGAAACAATAACATCTATGGTGTCTTAAAGTGACAGTTGTCAACAAAAAAGTCGCTTGTTCGCTATTTTATCAGATGGATAAAATAAGTATTTGAAACAATCCAACCAATATAATGTATTGACTGTAATTGAAATATCGAAATCAGACAGTAACGGATTGTCTGCAGTACCTGAATTAGGTTAATATTAATCCAATCAAAGCCAATAAACATCAGTGTGACTGGTAAATGTATTAACAGTGAAGCGGTAATTACTGAACTGTCATTTCGTGATCGTTAGTGTAACATCTCAATGGCCACTTGTGTCAACGTCTCTGAATATCAAACAGCTCCTCAACATTATATCTCGAGATCAGTCGTACTTACTGTTCTAATATATTTGATATTTTCCATCGTCGGCGCTTGGTAAAACTTCCAAATATTCATATTTTTAAAGAAAAGAAACACTTGTACTGTTTTACTTATCACTTATAATTTATTACTTTGTAATTAGTAGCCTACCGGTTTCGCTTATACAGCATCATCAGGGCTGAAACTTAAACTACACATTAAGATGTTACAGCTTAGATTTATATAGAGATGTTTTTACATTATGATCATTTTGAGCTTCTACGAAGATAAATAAATAAATCCCTGGACTGGTAGTAGAATATTAACACTTTTCGAGTAATATTTTTACCCAAGATTACCAGAAAAAGGCAGATACAAAACAAATGAACATTTAATTTTTTCTTTTATAAATTAAATTCTTTTATTATGGCTAATATGTTGGCGACCTCGCTGTTTTCATAGATTCACTAGACTGAAAAAGTTGAAAGGGGTATTTTCATTAAATTTTAAATTCAATACAATAACTTTTTATTGAGCACCAAATATAGAGATATCACAAATATATCGAAGTAACCTAAACTAAGAAGATACAAATATGCTGGCCTTATGGCCAAGTCAGCGATCTCTTCCAGGCAACTCTAAAGTATGGAACAAAATTTAGTGACATACTGTACAATGGTGCTCTTAAAAATATAAAAATTCATCTAACACCAGACGTCATATATCATCTTAATAGCTGAATATTGTTTTCATTATAGGTATTTCTATTTAAAACAAACAAAAAAATTCAAATGCAGACTAAATTACAGTGAATGCGGTAATTGGATGAAAAAGAAGTAGCCACATAATATCCTGATGGTGAGAAATACATGTTGTCTAAAGACGCTAAAGTATAAACGGAGCTTTGCATTTTTGACATTGGTGTAATAAGCCTCTGAGTAAGTTTTCCAGCTACCCTCTAAGCTTGAACATAACTATTGTTATATTGATAGGAACAGTGAGGCGTTGGTTTAATTTTAGTAGATTTGTCGGAAAACTATATAATTTATAGTCACCTTTACGTCTTCACGTCTTTAAGTGATCTAACGATATGAAAAATGCAAGTATTTGATCAAAATTATTCCTTCAACCATCTCGTTGGTCGAGTGGCTAGCGTATTTCTTTCTTTCTTTGTACACGTCTAACTATACTAAGCAACCGCAAAGCTCTTGTGTGATGAACATTTAAATGTCTGCATTTTCGGATCTAGGTGTTTATTAAATGTAATTTAGTATCTATTTAATTATTTCTATGTGTTCGAACCGTTGACTGGCGTCCATAATACAAGCAAACAATTTGCTTACTTTGGGGTTAGATTCAATTTGTGTAACCAGTCCAGGAATTTATTCATTTATCTTCGTATAAGCTCGAAACGATCATAATGTCTATAGGTTTATATAATCTATATAAATCTAAGCTCTAACATCTAAATGTTTTGCATAAATCAAGATATAATGTTGAGGAGCCGTTTGATACTCAGAGACGTTAACATAAGTGGCCACAGTTTAGTAATTACCAGAACTAGTAGTTTAAGTTAGTTAACTAGTAAACTAGTAGTTTCAGCTTTAGCCCTGATGATGTTGTATACACGAAATTGGTAGGCTATTTACAAAATAATATATTATAAGTGATACGTAAAACAGTACAAGTGTTTCTTTATTTAAAAATATGAAGAATCGGGATATTGATACAGAATTCTATAAGTAGAACGAGGAATACAGAATTAAAAATATTAATAATTCTTTTCTTTTCTTTTCTTTTTCTTTTCGCTAAAAATCTCGGGGTTCATTTTTCGCGGCAAAAACAACTAAATTTATGTAATCACTGACTCTACTTCTTAGTAACAGAAAAAAAAAACCATTGGCGGAAATAATTTCTTAACTGTTTTCTTATCACACTTCAAACTTTCACGTACGCAACGAAAATAGAATTAGGTCGAAAATATTTTAGAGTAATGATTTTTTATGATTTTAAAAGTTTTCTTTCTCTGCCAGACTATGCAGCTCGTCTTTAAAATGCTTTTGGGTCAGAAGCACCTTGTTTGAGCACCGTGAGGCGATGGTTTGCTGAATTTGAGACAAGTCGAGTTTTTTTTAACATGACGAATTTCGTAAAGGGCGGCCTTTAACTGCCGTCAACGAAAAAAATGTGGCTACTGTTAAGTGGTTAATTGAATAAAACCCCCAGATTACTTATGACACAATTCGAGGATTATTGGGGATTGGTATGAGCCAAATTCAGAAATTTTTATATGAAAAATTTAAAGTTCGGAAACTTTGTTGTCGTTGGATCCCTCATGAGCCGACAGCATCGCAGAAGTGGAATGGTGCTCATAGATGCCACTGAATTATTGCTACAGGAGACGAAACATGGATTTCTTGTTTTGAATCCGAATAAAAACAGTTAGCTTGTGAATGGGCATTTGAAAATGAGAACAGGCCAACAAAAGTGAGAAAAGCGAGAACCGTTGGTAAAAGAAAGATCACGTTTTATGCGGACCATCATTGGATGCTGAATTTTGTAATATTGTGATATTGATATTGTGAGTGGACGACCGCTGCTGCGGGAACCGCAAAAAACCGGGCGCTGCGGGTGTAAAACGTGTCGTGAAATGGCTCTTACTATTTTCATATAAATGTAAATTCTACAGAACTTGCGGGCCTGCAACTGTGAGTTCTTAGGCTTACCCATACAGGTTGCGAATTTCGAAAAATTGACACTTGTAAACAGTCGAGATGTCATTAATAATATTCCAACTTACTCATCTAAACAAACTAATGCAGTGGCGCCTCATTTTAACATAGGCTATCTCTACCAACATGGGCGAGATTTTATTTTAATTTGACCGCCACGTTTATTTTATTTCAATTTGACCAATCGCGAGGCTTGGGTTTGATTACCGGGTTCACGGATTTATGTGCTCAACATAGGTATATAGGTCTGGGAGTTTATTAAATTAATTCTGGTAGCTATTTAAGTATTTTTATATATTAAAATGATTGACCCATAACACAAGCATACAATATGCTTACTTTGGGGTTAGATTCAAGTTATGTAACTTATCTGGGGATATTTTTTTCGCCACAAGCATTCAGTAGCGATACATAACATCTTTGTTACCGTTATCAAACCGATCTGTTATCAAATAAAAAAAATTAAATGAATAAAAAATTATGAATGAAAAATGAAAAAAAAAACAAAATGACTTCACAGTGCGAGGTGCACAGTTAATTCGTACAGGTTGTAATAACTGTAATAACAAATCTAGAACTTAGAAATTATTGTTTCGACATCGTTTTAAATCAAGAAATCAAGAAAAAAACTTAACATTTTGACTTAGATGTGCGTCCATGTTAAATTTTGTTAAAATGCATAAAGACCTAATATCTAATAGATTAGAAAACAGGAAACCCTACTTGCCAATGCTAGGTCTTCTCTTTTAATTACAAATCAAGAACTCCGGAATTTATTAAATGTATTATGTATATCCTCACTTTTTAACATCATTTTTGCTAAGTAGTGAAGTCGGTTAAAGTAAACAAATGTACTCTTTGTAAAATAATATAATTTTTTGCAAATGAAACTTTTTGAAATAACTTTCAAGTTACATTTCATTTTAGCATTATGGGTGGTCATTATATTTATTTTAACTAGCTATTTAACCACGACTTCGTCTGCGTAGAAAAGATTTTCATACCACATAATAGTGCTTTAAGGATTGATTCCTGAAAAAAATAGCATATCTGTTAATTCGGGTCCATAATTATGAATATAAAATTTCATAAACATTTTTTCAAATGGCCGTAAAGGTGTATCAGATATGTTGAATTTCGTATTTGTAATATTAGTATCTATGAATTATCTGGGATCTATAAAATATCGACACCTTCTTGTTAAGGAACGAACAGTGTGGCACAAACCTAATTAGCATTGATTTTAATTAATAAACAAAAACATTTTTAAGTGTGGGTACTTAAATTACCCAGAATCTACAGGAATTAAATGTGTACCTCTGGATTGGTATTTAAATATGATATAATCTTGGCAAAACGGCAACCCTGAAATCGTTATAGTATAGGAGCTAAGAGCAAAATAAAACAAGTAATAAATTAATATGACGTTGTTATAATGTTGTATCACTTGTATTACACATTATAATTATCATCAACACATTTTACAAGCAACAGCAACATAATAATAACATCTATTAAATCACAACACAACAAAAACTCTGTTTATTTTTTTTTATTTGACCCATAGATACTACAATCGTAATAGTGTGTATTATTGACAATTTTGTAGCCAAGGATTGCATAAAAAAATAATTTGGTATAGTATAGGAGCTGGCGTTCTGGCGATATCTGTTTTTAGCACATTTTAAGTCTCAAGGCTCGCAACTATCGTTACTATCGGTAAAATAAATATATTGTCAAAATATTTACGGTAGATTATTAATTCTAGCGGATGTTAAATCTTTTGTATGAGCTACTTTCCAATCTGGACTATGACGATCGTGAACACTGATTTTATGGCTGCAGAAAAAATGTTATACATATATAAAATTCCCGTGTCACAATATTAGTTACCGTACTCCTACAAACGGCTTCACCCATTTTCACCAAATTTTGTATTCAAATTCAGTAGGTCTAAGATTTGGTAACTATCTATTTTGCATACCCCTTAAAGTGATAAGGGTGGAGCTAGTACGAGTTTATTAATAGAATACAAAAAAATATAGAAAAGTTTCGAATCAAAAACGTATTTCGATTGTATTCTCACGAAGATATTTTCTATAATGAATATATATTATTATGATTTAGATTGTTTGACGTAGTCCAAGGCTGAAATAAATATTTGTAGTAACTGTCCCGGTGAACTTCATTCAATCCGTTCTATTTGTATGGGAAATTCAAAATGTTATTTTTCCTAGTTCACACGCAGTTTCTCCTTTTTTCTTATCTTTTATACCTTCCCTGGACTTCCGCAAATAGTTTGAAACTATAATTAGCTAAATTGGTCCATCTGTAGAAGAGTTTTAGTGAGACTAACGAACAGAATTCATTTTTTTTAGAAGAGAAAAATGTCAACAATTACAGTGAAATAAATATTAAAAGCCAACTTAATGTCTGATTAAAAGAAAATTAACGTCTCTGAATGCAGACGTCAATATAATATGTTAATGTGAGTCATATTAAATAAAAGATGTTACATATGAGACAATAAGAAAGACCGGGAGGAATTTTGTCTGTCGAGTTTGTTACGTTATGTAAATCCTCACAGGTACTCACCGCTCTAGGAGAAGAGCAGTAGGCTGTCAGATTCGAACCGACTAAACACGAAACGATGATCGTAACGCTGCCTGGCTAGGAGCGAGATGGGGTCGATTTGCCATTCGCCATCTCACTTCGCGACTGGGGCATGGTTTTTACCGGGCCTCCTCCAGCCCTGTATGAGGAGCGACTTCGGCCATTGAAGTTGCCCCCCAGGCGTCCGTACTAGCCGTAGAGAGTACCCCCACAGACCTACTTAGGAGGCGCTGAGAAGGTGAAGATACCGCCTTTTTGCGGTACCGGACCGTCTGCTGCGATCGTGATCCAGGATCGCTATTTTCACGCTTTTTGCGTCATTGCTTCTTAACACAAGGAGGTCACTGCCAGCTAGGACCTGTCACTACCAAGCAAAGTTTTAATATGAACATTAAATAATAAATGAAAAGAGTAATAAATGCGGGAGAAGCTAGGCAGATTTAAAAGGATCGTAACGATTGGGACTCGATCCTCTCTGCCAATCACACAAGAGTCTTAGTGTGATGATATGTGTGTTTGTGTCTGTAGCCTTAAAACACAGTAGTTGCTCATGCCTTCATCTAGTGATTACATAAATGGAATTTTAATCGTCTTCCATCTTGTTTCTTAAAAAATTTAAACGTTCTTAATGTTTCTGTAGTATAAGTTAATCCTTGGACCTTTATATTGCTTGAATGTAACGTTTAATATTTATAATTTGATAGAAGTTGCTTTCCAGTTGATCAAACCAGAATGTGCTTAGGATCTATTGAATAGTTTGTGTTAATAATGATTATTTTAAACGACTCCATAATGAAGGCGTATTATATGTATTCGCAAAACACCTTATGTTTTTTTTTTGTGTTTTTGTTATGCGATTACTGGGTGAATAAACAACAAATTTTAATGGTTTTTTTTACAAATATTTACAATGATTCACAGGTTATCCTGTTTTAATTTTTTTAAATTATTTTGAGTTATACTTTATAATGCATAAATGTTTTGCTTACGTTAACGACCTCATGAATGCTTTCAACAACCAAAATCAGTGATGACTTTGCAAACCATTATTACCTACCTAAGCATAATTAAGAAACTATTAGTGACGGTAAGCTGATGCTCGCCTTTTACGAGCTGCCTGGCAGGAAGGCACATGGTTAATTCTGCAAAGGAGCCCGGACCAACACGGGCAAAATGTTGTTGAAAAAAAAAGATGTTGGCGGTGACTACATAAGATTATATTCCAGGCTTGGCCAACTTTTTAAATCTAATAAAAACGATGTTGGCCGAGAGTGAACAAGTGGCTCGTTACCTATTATCATGATCCTCAAATCAGAATCATTTGAATCTTCTTTCGAAAAAAGAATTACAAAATCATGACAAGTAACTTGTCGTGATTTTGTAATTCTTTTTATGAAATTTTCTAATGAAATAGTTGGAGTCTAATTTTGCAATTCCTGCCCTTAATTATAGTTCATCAAGATGATATTCGAAGTTTTATTTAAAACTAGACTTGCTGGCAACCTCCTTTTGCCCTAATCACATGCAAGTGCAAGAAGAAGCAAATTAATATTCAATGGCTGTAAAAGTATATAACAATTTCTCTCCTAATTTAAAAGATATGCCAAAAATTTAAAAGAGCCCGAAAGAAAATGCGACATCAGGTATAGCAATAGTACAGTCTCAAAAAAGTTTAAAGCACAGAAAGATTTATAAATGACTAGGAAAACGGGAATAATACTAGTTAATTTAATTTCCTGTAAACTGATCACCGAGTTAGAAGTATATACAGTTGAAATATCCTTTTACAGGAGAAGTGACAATTTAAAAATAAATTAAGTACATAAGTAAATTTTTTTATGATATTGGAAGGCAAATAAGCAGACAGATTTCCTGGTGTTAAGAAACTCACGCCGCTTAGAGACACCAAATGTGATAGTGGTACGTTGTTAATCTGAACCGAGATGTTAGGCCTCCAGTATAAGTAAGTTTACCCTTCGAACTGGAACACGTCAACAGCAAGCGCTGACGTAATGGCGGCAGGAATAGGTAAAATTAATAAGAGTAACATAAATATTATAAATAGATTGATGTAATAATTAATTTATAGAATATTTGATATTTACATACCGTGCAAATGACTATAGAATGTTGGAACTTACATATTATGAAATTAAGCTGACTGTTTTTTTTTTGTAAAATCATCAGTGGAGTAAATTTTTTTTGTAATATTTTCGGGTTCAAAGGAAATCGAACAAGTTTTGCTTGAGCAGTAAAGTTGTAATGCCTCAAATCTAACTTAGCTTGAAATCCTCTTCTTAAGTAAATGACATTGAAATATGTATTAAATTTATCTCAGTTTTATGAGGGAAGAGGATGTGTTTTACGTTCCTCAGATGACTCATTAAGAAGTCTAAATGCTTTCAATTACGCTTAAGACATTCATTTTGACTAATATAATGTGGTAAGTTTGCATTAAAATTTAATGTTATCTCTTAAGTATTTCGTGAAATTGAAGAGCGGTGCCTTTACCTTATACTTATTTTTCAGTAGTAATACCAGTCTTATATATATATATATATATTGATTATAAATAAACGACACCACTGAACCACAGCAGTGTGTGGTCACAATCTTCTGGTTTTTAGGTAACTACACTGCTACCGATTAGTAATTCAATGTAATAAATTAAAAAACAATTCCATATGTGTCAATTTTCAATGAGAATTCACTTTAGTTGCAGAAATTGGGCCCAGTTCACAAGGGATTCCATGAACTGAATAATAAGTATTCTTTACCACATAACAAAATAAAATCATAACAGAACTTCATAAAAAATCTAAAAGTACCCCATTTTAAACTATAACTATTAATTATTTTCCCCATTCTATTTTTAACCTCACGAGCTGTTTTCTCTGTAATTTGAGAAAAAACAATTAAGATTAGCATAAAGAGATCATCTATGTCATGTTGTGATCTTACAAATGGTACATAATTGATATCGATAGATGCATGCATTATGTTTTGTATTAGAACGACATTACAGTGGTTTGGTTTCCTAAATAATAATGTGAACGACACCGCATTGGTGTGGTTCAGTGGTGTCGTTTATAATATATGAGTAATTTTATAGTTTTTCGTTCGTGGTCTTAAACTTTTGTCAGTAAATTAGTAACATATTTAAAAAAAACAACTGTATATCACAAGATTTAGAGAAGAATCATATGAAGAGAAAAAATTGTAAAATTGCAAGGAAAATAAGATATGTGTATGTAAAAATTAAAACACTGTGTTTTAATTTTTCACATACAGGCTATCAGTAGCTATCAGTGTCGAGCGGTACGTAGTTTGTCAGATCGGTTTGAATTAAAAATATATCGGCAAAATATTGTGGTTCTAAGCGCAAAACTTAACAATTATTCATAAACGTTGTTTAACTTTTAATAATCAATTTAAATAATGTATAAAATATTTTTATTTATAAACGCTATTTAGAGTTAAGCAATTGTTTAAATATGCTTTTAAATAGCTGTCACTTTAAACAACCCCAGACCTTGTTTTAGAATTTAATCAACAAGATGGCTGATTAAATTTCAAACAGCTGATTTTATGTGCAATGACAAAATACAACTAACAGCCATTTAATTTGGCTTTTTTGTATATTCTTGTAAAAAACATTTCGATTTCAGTAAATTTTGAATAACTTTGAACGTGATATGTTGGATTTCGTTTTATGAAGGCGATTTGATTTGTCATGGCGGTGGCCGATGGTTGCCATGAACAAACGAATAGTTTTGCAGAGCGCATCAGAAAAATGACATCACTTTTAATTACATGGTTACATAATGTAGATGCATTAATAAACATGAAAAAGTATATTCACGCCCGTATCTCTGAAGAGGTAGGCAGAGGCACAACCAGGGCAAGCCTATCGCTGACCGGGCACATATCCAATCCCAAACCACAATTTTGATTAGAAAATTTAAAAAAACGCATTCTATTTGTGATACCCCAGAATCAAACCCGGGACCTTGTGAAGCCACATCCAACACCTGGAATGTTAGACCAAAAAAGCGATATTTTTTTATTTATTGTAAAACATTTTTTTTTAAACACTGTATATCAGTGTCAATGTTGTATTGTAAAGGAAATTAGTTTTTATTGTTTTTTTCTGTTTTGCACTTACATTTATTTTATTGCTACATATTAATGTTATTTACAAATGCAATAATCTAATATTTTGTTTATTTATTTATATCAACTTTTAATAAATTTCATTTCGTTGAAGTACAATAGTATAGAACTTTGGCATCACATTGTTTAAAAAATGCCTATGAGTTATGTATACGAAGCCCAGCCAATGCCTAGTATACTAGCAGCTAGCAAGTAGTAGATATCCAACAGCATTTTCGGAAACAATAATGTTGACAAAGTATGTTAATTGTTTTATTCATTTTTAGCAAAAGTAATACGCATATATATTAATACATATAATCCAAAATCTACCAACTTAAACATTATTTACCTAAGTACAGTCAAACTGTACTTTATGAATAAATTTTTTTTAAACAATGTTTAAGGCTTAATCAAATGATAAGTTAAGCAATTATTAAGAGGTAATTTAACTACTTTTTTATGAATAGGGCAGTAAGGCTTAAGGAAGTTTTTGTAAGTAAAACTTTTTATTTTAAATAAACTATTATTAGCTGTCAGTATACAGTACAAAGTTCATCGGGCTGGCTAGTATATATAGGCAAGCAATAGCTCAAATATGAAGCACAGATGCATTACATATCGTACACTATCGCGCAAACAGTAAGTGATATTTAGGGCATCAATCACTCGCGTCAAGAAAACGTCTGCAATGCGCCAACGTATTTCACGTGAATAACTGTAAATGTATCGGATGTTGTATCTAGCAATTTGATAAAACAACCATTCGACATATAGTAGGGGAGCCCAAGAGACGATTTGGGTATTCACTCTTTCACATCAGACAATGATATACGACAAACTCGAACTTTATATCATGGTTATACACCTCCATTATTTGTAACAATAAATTATAGGTGTATGTTAGGGATTGTTTTTCTAATTTTTTTCGGGATTAAAAGTATAATCAAGCATGTCAAATTAAAGTACGGTGAGTTTATTGCGTGCCAATAAGTGCATTTCCAAATATTTCGATGATTTGAGCGTAACGAAGGAAGGTCAGAAATTAACTAAAAACAACTCACCTATGTTTTGATTTAGATCATTCTGTCATCACCACCTCGAATATCTAACGCTTGCATATGTTCAATTTAATGTAACTAGTGGTCGAAATTCGACCATAATAAATTTCAATATCTTGTTGATAAGAACGCCATCTTCATTTCTCAAGACCAACTACTTAGTTTTCAAACTTTATAGTGCGCCATTTGTGATCTTTTATCGGTATCATCAATATATTTGTTTTTGTGTGTCAAATGCTTGGTAGTGTGGGTAATGTTTTATTTAATGTACTTTATAAACGTTATTATTGAAAAATATTAGCGTTCTGCACTTCTCCTACACTTTAACTATAAGTGTGTCAAGTTTTATGCTCCTGCGTGCGCACAATTTTCGTATAAAGGGGTCCAAAGTTTTGGCATCACGTAATAATACATAGATAGTTCTTTTAAAATTTAAACACTCACTGCACCGAACAAAAATTATATAGGTCCCTGTTCTTTTTATTTTCGATCTTTTAAACGACAAAGTCTGATAAGTCCCTACAACGATGGAATTAATATACATTTAGGATCCTGGGCACCCATACAGATACAGAAATTTGATAAAATATATATTTGACATATATCGACTTGAGAGATGTATTTTTTTGAGTTAGATTATTAATATATTTTGTTATGGGATAAGCAATGTTCCAGAAGCGTGGACCGGAGACACCTCCGGTCCACGCAACCACCACACGGTGGTTCTCTTTTTCAAGAAAGGTTATAAAACTTTATTGAAAAATTATAGACCCATCTCACTTCTGAGTCACGTTTACAAGTTGTTTTCAAGGGTCATCACGAATCCACTATCACGCAGGTTGGACTATTTCCAACCTCCCAAACAAGCCGGGTTCCGTAAAGGCTTTAGCACCGTGGATCACATTCATACGCTGCGCCAGATTATACAGAAGACCGAGGAGTATAATCGGCCATTATGTCTATGTCTATGTTTGTATATTACGAGAAAGCCTTCGATTCGGTGGAAGACATGGGCAGTGCTTCAGTCATTACAGTGGTGCCGCATCGACTATCGATACATCGAAGTGTTGAGGTGATTGTACGAAAAAGCCACTATGTCAGTCCGATTACAGGATGAGAGCTCAAAACCGATCCAGTTGCAAAAAGGTGTGAGACAGGGAGACGTTATTTCTCCGAAACTGTTCACTGCTGCACTGGAAGATGTCTTGAAGCTTCTGGACTGGAAAAGACTCGGCATCAATATCAACGGCGAGTACATAACTCACCTTCGATTCCCAGATGATATTGTGGTCATTGCGGAATCGCTGGAAGACTTGAGCAAGATGCTCGGCGACCTCGATAAAGTTTCCCAACAGTCTTAGGATGAACTTGGACAAGGACAAAGTCATGTTCAACGTTCAAATTGCACCTATTCCAGTTCACGTTGGGAACTCAATTCTTGAAGTTGTTGATCAGTATGTGTATCTAGATCAAACTGGTCAGTTAGGTAAATCCAACTTCAAGAAAGAGGTCGATCGCCGAATCCAACTCGGATGGGCAGTGTTTGGGAAGTTAAAGGGTATCTTCTTGTCCAATTACCGCAGAGCCTAAAGTCGAAAGTCTTCGACCAGTGTGTGTTACCGGTAATGACATCTGGAACTAAGACTTGGCCGTTAAATGTGGGCCTCTTAAATAAGCACAGAGTCGCTCAGCGTGCTATGGAGAGAGCTATACTCGATGTTTCTCTGCGTAATATGATCCGTAATTCGGTGATCCGCAAGAGAACGAGAGTAACGAACATAGTCCAGAGAGTCAGCAAGCTGAAGTGGCAATGGGCAGGCCACATTGCTCGCAGAACCGATAACCGTTGGGGAATAAAGGTTCTGGAGTGGCGGCCCCGCGCCAGAGGACGTAGTGTTGGACGACTTCCGGTGGACTGATGATCTGGTCAAAGTAGCGGGGAATCGCTGGTTACAAGCGGCTGGTGATCGTGATTTGTGACGCTCTTTGGGGGAGGCCTATGTCCTGTGGACGTCCTCCGGCTGATGATGATGATGATAGGATAAGACAGCCAGCTCTGCGCTCTCCTAAGGGTAAGAGACAAGAAAGGGACTCCTATAAACGCCATGGATGTTATGTATACGTCGTTGTCTTTGACTGCACTACTCTGCCCACATTGGAATACGACCTTGCAAAATACTGCCATTACAAATACAGACACGAATACATATTTTTTAAAATGTTCACTTTCACTTATTTATTTATTTATTTATTTACTAAACACTTTGTTGCACACAAAAACTTAAATTCACAAAATACACGAGAAGTTAAAAATGCACAAAAGGCGAGCTTATCTCTAACTAAAGAAATTTCTTCCAGCCAACCCAAAAAAAAAATTAAGCTGTGAAAATAAAATGGAAGGCATCGTGTAGCAACAGAGGAGACACATTTTACCTATTACAAAGTCTGACGACGACGATATAATAAATAGTTTTAGAAAACCCAAATTATTTTTTAACCTAGTTCAAAAAAACGAGAAGGTTTTCAATTCGGCCGGTAACTTTTTTTATGTATGTATACCGATTTCTCCGTGGCTTCTATACCGAATTACGTAATTCTTTTTTTTTGTTTGATGGGGAATAGTTTCGAATTTGTCCCATAAAAATTGGTTTCAGGTAGGCCCCTTAAGTTTTTATTTTATAAGCATTTTTTATCTATTTTCATCTGTGCCGATGTTTATTTTTATAAAATTTAATCATGTTAGCAATAAACTAAAAATTGTGAAATAAAAATAACTACGTTAATTTACACCAGCTTCAAAACCAAAAACTAAAAAATAATAAAGATTTAATATTAATTATGTACTACCTATTACTTATATGTGCTATTTAGTAATAGGTCTGAAGTCGGTGCCAATCTAATATAATACTTACAAAATAGTTATTAGTTTAAGGCTTGGCACCGACTTCAAACCTATTGGTAAATGGCACATATAAATAATAGGTAGCATATAAAAAATGTAAAATCTTGACTTTTTAGTTTTGAAGTCGGTCTTAATTATCGTAGTTATTTTTATATGCCTACAATACATTCATACATGTCATACACCAATTCAATTCCTATTTATATATTTATAGTCATCACTTGGTGGAATCTATCCTAATTCAATACATCCTTAGCTCAACTTGATGTGATAACCGCCTCGTTGGCTGAAGTGTTAACATACAAACCTCACTTCATCGCCTAACCTCGAGGCTTTGGTTCGACTCCCGACAGGAGCACTCATTAGTGTGACGAACCTTCATAAGTCTGAATTTCTGGGTCTAACTAATTATTTTATTTATATTTATTTGTATCGTTAACTAGCACCGACTTTGCGGCTAGAATCAGTCGGTCAACTTCTACCCAGCTACGGATTTAGACTTTGGCAACCGTTGTCAAAGCCTGTAGTGAAGGTTTTAGTTCTTTTAAAAAATAATCGCAAAAAACACTTTGATTTCAATAATTAAATCATCTTCGTCCATAAAAATGTTGTATTTTCTTAATTTTTTATAGAATTGCACCATCAGATTCAGATTTGGTGGCAATGGGACCACCTCGAAAATATAATTCCGCCTCGTTGGTCGAGTGGTTAGCGTACTCGCCTAACTACATCAACTTACCGCGAGGCTCGGGTTCGATTCCCGACGGAGGCAGGCATTTGTATGATGAACATTTAGATGTCTGCATTTCCGGATCTGGGTGTTTATTAAATTTATTTTGGTATCTATTTAAGTATTTCTATGTATTAGTATCGTTGACTAACACCCATAACACAAGCATGTAATTTTCTTACTTTGGGGTTAGATTCAATTAGTGTTGGTTGTCCAGGGAAAAAAATAATCGATTTAATTGTCTTTGTGGTGCGGTGGTGGCCCGAAGGCAATATCCTATTTTTACTGTACTTAAATCAGGCCCCGATTCTATCCACTTGTATGTAATATAAAAACGAGTAGGCTTAACAAAAACAAGTACCGAAATAACCCAAAAGTAAATCAGAAGCGCTCTATCTTGCCGTTGGCTACGATCTCTTGTTTCCGGAATTGGAAGGCGTGTAGAAATATTTCAGTTTGCTCGATGTTGGCAAAGTATCGACTTTTATATTAGGACGTTGATATTGTTTAGGTCTTCAATCTTTTTTATGCAAAATTAAACAATATTTCCTGATAGTAATAAATGTAAAGATTCGTCGCTTATATACACTTCTATTTCAAGTCCATTGTTGTATGGGTAGAGGATTTCGAGTGCTAAGCTTCACGATCCTTACAGCCTATTTATTACTCTTCAAACAAATATGCCAGTTTGAAAGACTCTAGCCATCCTGATTTGGTCATGAAATGTCAATTTAGGTCTCCACGGCTACCTTCATCTATCTACATTCTTAACTTAAATCCGTTTTGTAAATCTTTTGTCTGTTATTCTTTCCACACGACTAAGCCAAAGGAGCATGCCTTTTCTCATAATTACACTAATGTTTTCTTTTATTCCTACTTTTTCTACTGTATCGTTGATACGAATGCGGTATACACCAAACATGGAATATGTTTAATAAAACATTGCCATACTGAGAACGTGGTGTTAATCAACTGAGTATGTATATAAGGCTATAATCATATCGGAACATTACAGTGGCAAGCATTGACATTTTGAGTAACGTTTTGTCGCAAAATTTTATCATATTTTAGTACAAACGTAGAATGTTATAAAGGCTGCTTTTTAAAAAGTATTTCAATCTATAAGTCGCGTAATACTCTTACACGAAAAATAAATCACACAACAACTTTTCATGTCAAATGTTGCCAAGACAAGACCATACAGCTCACACTGTCATAAAGTAATCAGATTTCGTGTAGAGCTAAGTTTCTAATCGTATATGCACAGCCCTAAATCGATAAGCCCTAATTTTACACTCAAGTTACGGGGAAATACTACAGCCATAGCTAGAGGCTTTAACAACTCCGTCAACATTTTTGGTCTCGTTGGAGTAATAAAAACCAGATAAGAAAAGGAATATGTCGCAGAGGTTCGACAAAAGACAGAATGGCGTTCCTGCAAATATGCCTTGTTCGAGCCAAACGCCTTCCAAAATTTTGTCATCAATTTTACTTCTGCGTTTCGCAGCTAATCTTTTGTAATTAGACTTTAAGCTCTCTGTCTTGTGCTTTGCACCGAGTTACATTACATCGATCGTTTAAATAAAATCCCGTACTCCCAGACCTTTTAATCTATCAAATTCCAGGTCAAATACCCACTTGACTCTCTATTTCAGATTCAGACCTTCACCATCAAAATTTTCTACTTTTTTTAACCCTCTCAAAATGATTCCGTAATAAACAAAATTCTTCTACGTGTTGTAGTTTTTGAGATACAGGCTTAGGGGTAAAAATGAGGGGCGAGGGTTAAAATTAAAATTTTTGTTATCCTATAGTTTAGCCCTCTCAATACGATACCGCAAACCAAATTCTTCAACGTGCTGTTATTTCTGAGATACAGGGCTGAGGGAGGGAAATTTGGGGGGTTTTCGGATTTTTTTCGTACACACTACAACACTTTTATACGACGCTATCAAAAGATTTATCCCACCGCGGCCGCATTAAGACCTCTAGCATCAAAATTTGCGGAAGTCTCAAACAAACTTTCACCCCCTTGTTTAAAGGGTTGGGGGGTAAAAGTTCCAAGTTTTAGGATTTTTGTTGTTTTTTTCACCCGCGTCCGCATTGTTTACGGGCTTCTGCTTTTGAAAAATGTAGATTTGTATGCAATAAGTAAGAGCATTATTGGCATCGTACCATGTTGGTAACAACACGACCTCTGGTGGTAAAATGCTTTGCATCAACTTAGATAAGGATCCACCAAACTTTAATTTCATAAAGTAACTTTTTAAGCCCTGGTAGAGTTTATAGTCCGTACCGTCAGCACTTCGTGGACTTTGATTGTACTTTTCAAAAAACATATTGGATATAAAAAACAGCATTGTGAAAAAGTCCAAGTGCTATTTTGAAAGTAACGTTTACAAATCTGCCTATTTGGACAACGTTTATTGTCATATACGAGTATATCAAAAGGCATCGAATACAAATAACTGTAGAAGAATTTGTAGAATAGCAGC
Source organism: Calephelis virginiensis (assembly GCA_002245475.1). Lineage (NCBI taxonomy): Eukaryota > Metazoa > Arthropoda > Insecta > Lepidoptera > Riodinidae > Calephelis > Calephelis virginiensis. The sequence goes on from NJDC01005605.1 coordinate 78,719, forward strand.
AATTTCCTTATTTCCTGTCCATCAATAGCAGCTAATATTTAAAGGTAAAATGGACGGCATCGAATTGAATGTATTGGACATATGTTACGATTTCGAAACCGCTTTAGAAATTACCCCGTGGTTTATTTTTAATATTAAAATAACCTCTTTTGACTGCATGTTTATGATTATATATACTAAAATAACATTCTTTACAATTTATGTCTGTCTGTCACTTTTTAGGTTAATTTCTAAAACAGCTGGATCTATTTTGACACGACTTTAACGCGGAGATAGCTGCTGCAATAGGGAGCAACTTCGATAAGTTTTATTTTAGACTGATGCTAGACCGCTGTGCAGCAACTTTCCCAGCTAGGGATTCGCAGTCTTACCTATTCCTACTGCCAAAATTATTCTGGAGGGAGGAGAGTAGGGGAGCCGGTTTACTTGCACAATTGACCTAACATCCTCGCCGCAGGACAGTGACGTATCGCAACATCTATCGTATCTAAAGGCCACGGTTATCTATTACCATCAGGAGACCCGTGCGTTTACGCTTGTTCGCTGATCTTAATATAAAAAAAACTTTTTTGTTAAATTACACCCAGACGAACTATTTTTTATCCTGTTAAGTTATATTGCAATACCTAGTTTTATAACAGAAGTAGCTGTCCCGGCGAACTTCGTTCCTCACGTTCAGTTTGTATGGGAACAATTAAAATGTTGTTTTACCTAGCTTTCTCGCAGTTTCGTCCCTTTTTCTTATCATTTAACCTTTCCTGGACTTAACAAATGATTGGAATTCAAAAGTAGCCAAATCGATTAAGCCGTCCGCGAGTTTTAACGAGACAAACCCTACCCAGCAAACTTCGTATCGCTTGACATTAATAGCTGCTATAATAGTGTTTGATGCTCAGATAGTAGCACAATATGCCGGATCGAATGTAAAACATTAAAAAATCAACAAATAAAAAAATCATTTTCCAGTGGTCTAAATTGTGAATCTAAACTACTCTCAAATCCTTTTGACCACACAAAAAAATATATCAAAATCGCTCCATTCGTTTAGGAGGAGTTTAGTGACATACACACGCACACGAGAAATACGTAAATATTGATATTGTAATCTATCTATTGTATATGTATAAGCGAAACCGGTAGGCTATTTATAAAGTAATAAATTATAAGTGATACGTAAAACAGTACAAGTGTTTCTTCATTTAAAAATATGGGTATTTGCTTCGTTATTTCAAAGTTCAGCTTTAAAATACCCACAAACATTTAAGCTTTGGTGGGAGTTTTGTATTATCAGTTAACATTATATCTTTCCACTGTTAGTTGAATGGATTAAGTGTATCTTGCGGAGAAATGAAGCAGGATTACACGTCCTTTTATTATAACAACCTGAATTAATTATTTTGATAATTAAATACAGTATATTTTGGCCTCAGGCTATTTAGATTAAGCTCTTACTGAGCTGTTTAAGTTACTTATTTCATCACTTTCATTTATAACATCCATAGTTCCTTAAGAGATCAGAGAAACAAAAAGCGTGGGATTGGAGAAATGTAAGTATCTTCATCCTTTATCGCCAAAGAAGTAGGGTAGAGGTGCAACCACGACACCCGCTATTAGCAAAAGGCACTTGATCTCACAATGTGCTAGGTGGCACATCTATCTCCTACTATAATATAATACTATAATAAAATATTTTGATTGATTTTCTCGACCCGGGTATCGAACAACAGACCTCGTGTAGTCAACGCCGACATTTGTCCCAGTGGATCACAGAAGCGATGAATTTATAATAGTCATATGAAATTTGATATTTTATGAGACTGGAGATCAAAGTAGCAGCTGGATTTTCTAATAGTGAGAAATGCACGTCGTCTACAAAAAGCAAAGGTGATAATGGTGCGTTACCAACCTAAAGTTAGATATTAAATAACTACCTTGTATTAACAAGTTTGTTTATATTCCATATTGTCTGAAACACGACATTGGTGAGTACTGTCGGCTTGGCCAATGAATACGATGATACCAGTCTAAGAACATTTGGCACAAAATTTTGTTAACATTTTTATTTTTTTAGTGATTTACAAACATTTTTCGGTTCCTGCGAGCATCTTAGGAAAACAGTATCTCATATTTTACCATGGAATCTTTGACTAGTAACAATAAATTACTTAGTTCAATGAACTTCAAGTTGAAGTTGAGGTCCTCAACCCACTTGATGAAAATCCGAGAAAGGATCGAAGAAGGAAGTGTACCAAGTCAAAGTTTTGAGTGTGTTATCAGATACGGAGTCTTGTTAAGTTTCTAGATATTTACAAGATTGCAAAGCTTACTTTGGATACACTCGATAATCACATCTTTACGATCTAGTGGTCCAGTGTGCTTTCTGAAAATTTTCCAAATAAAATGATTAAATCTGCAGTTTTCCGCCAAAAAAATATGTACATATTATGGTGTAACAAAACAAAAAAATATTTGGGGGACTTTGGCTTCTGGTAATTCCAATTCACTCATAGCATAGTTATCTATTTTGTCACACCATAATAAATACAATTTTTTTGGCGGAAAATTGCAAATTAAATAATTTTATTTGGATTCCGAAGTTTTGTATTCTTATTTTTGAGTATATAGTCGGGAAAACACATGTTAAGTTTTTGGTAGTGTACGGTAGATAAGACTAAAAATTAATCTACCTTTAAATTAATTTATAACAAATTATGAAACTTATGTTCATAAATAAATAAAATGTTTATTAAAATGTAAATAAGGGCTGTGATTTAAATGTACATTTTTATAGAAATATGTACCTTTTTAAAATTAACTAAATATTTGCACACCACAATACCACGTTGTTGTATTCTTAAATATCTTTATAACAACTTTTTAACACACATATTCCGCAAATAAATAATTTTCATTTCATTTCATTAAACCATGAAAGATATTTCGTAATTAAATCTACAATAAGTGATATCATTTCAATATTTCTAAGAATGAAGCAACTTATTCTGAGAGGTATGAAAAATGGTGCCGTATTTATAAATGCAAACAATACATTATTTAAAATGTTCTGTTATTTTTTTTGTATATTACCGAGACAGTCATTTATTGTGTGTAACTACTTTAAAAGTAGGTTGATGACACCGAACAGTGATAAAATTAGTTCTGTACTGTTAATTGTTTTTACTTTAGGGTTGGATTACACCTCTACTTTGGGGCTAGAAATAACTCCAGTAAAATAATGTACAGCAATGGATAGATTAATCACTTTGTTCTTTTTTTTTCTTTCTTTGTTGAAATCTTTGTTATATGAAGTTTTTTTGAATATTAATACTTTTTGACTTGTTCGCTATTTTTTTTAATATATATAGTTATAGCGGTTATATGCCCTATATATTATTACATATTATCTATAAACACTATGTCTCAAAATATAGTTCAGTTTATTTAACTTCTGGTTACAAACCTAACACATATATTAATTATATCCCTTATATATAAAAAATATTCCCCATTTCCCGTGGTCATCGCATCACGCCTGAACGGGTGGACGAATTTAACTAATTATTTTGTTTTGGTAGTTATTGTCAGGAGAAGGTTCATATAAAGACAAAAACCAGAAGAATTGCAGGGAAAATGGAGAAATACTGTTTTGTATACAAATTGTTGGTAGCTGTTATTGTCAAGTTCGCCGGATCGGCTAGTTGTAATGTGATATATTTACCATTTTATATATCTAATATACAACGTTTACTTGTTGAATGTAAACATTAAAAGTTTCAAGTTGAAATAACCCGTAAACTAAATATTTTAATAGAAAAGAAGTGGCATCCACCTACATAATAAAAGCAACCAATGGCACCTGAAAGAACGTTAGTAGAGCTCACTGTAACTTAACTCTACATGTAACTAAAACAAAAAAAGAGTGTGTGTACTCATGTACGCACGTAAGAAGTTATACTTTCCGTAACAATCCAAAAATACCAAATAAAAAGGTTCGCAACTAACTTTAGGGTGTTGCTTTTTTCTGTCGGTAGCAACTACTCGTAACTTCAGACTGTCATATTTATCTGTCGGTGTGCGCGCGCATCGTGCTAATTTACTCTCATAATTTTTCCCAATCGAGCCAAAAGAAGTATACCTTCAAAAAAATATCTTTTTTAAATTTATAGTTTTTATATTTTTTAGATACCCTTACCTTTTTACATATTTTTTTCTCAAATTCAATTGTTTAAAGATAAGCCACTTGCAGAGTAATGAAATGAGCCCCGTAATAAGAAAATGTGTTTTAGTGTCAAGGATTGTTTAAAAAAAAACAAAATGATATCATTTGTTTTAGTCGAGTCAATAAAAATTACAATTATGATTTTGACTACATTGTGACTGACATTTCTCATGTGAAAAAGATGATCCTTAAAATAAAATTATAGGAAATCGAATGAAAGTCAAAATGGTAATTTGGAAATGACAGCTACCTTACTGTGATAATCATCCGGAAACAGTATTAAGCATTCAGCACCTGTCACTTCCAGTATATAGAGAGACAAGCAAATGTAACAAAACAACAAACCTTCAATTTCGATGGAAAGCGAACAGCTGTCAGAAATATCTATGAGAAAATAAAACACATAAAATAAAATATTTTCGTATTACTGAATGAGTAAAGTGGAGTGTTTGAGTTTAAATAATGATGTGCCATTGTATGGGATTTGTACATGAATGAATGATTAAAAAAAACACTATTAACTACCAAAAATTACAAGGTGGTGCTTCTGATGTTCACATACTTAACTTGTTTTAGATTATATAGTATAGTGTAGTATCTTCACGCCCATATTCCCCAAAGGGATAGGCAGATACACAACCAGCGCTCCCACGACTAGCCGAAGTCACTAAGTAGCATGATGTGATAGGTGGCAAGCCTATCGCCAACCTGGAACATATCCAATCCCGGAAAACTCTTTATTTTCATTAGAACAATAAAATCGAACCCGGGACGTCAAGAAATCACGTCCGACGCTGGACCGCTAGACCACAGAGCTATATTTTCCAAATGAAACCAAACCAAAAAAGATGAAACATTTTAATCGAGTTCGAAAAATGAGGAAGTTGTATGTTCGACTATTACATTTCATTTAGTTATGTTAATATCAATAATAGTAGACATGCTACATCACTGCACACGTATCAATAATAGTTCGAAAATGTCTACTTGTAATGTTGATAATCCACGTCTTCCGAGGATTAACTGACAGCACTAGGTATACGTGTTTTGTCTTTTTTTTTTAATTATTATCGTTGAAAGAATATAATGATAACTTAAAATTAATTTAGTTAGTGAGCAAAAAAATTACCACCATTGGTTGTAAAAACTTTTATCTTATAATATAAAGGCTTATCTTATCGCTTATGAGCGACTGCTGCCAGACAACGTTAGGTACAATGGGTTATGAGGTATTTTGTGTACACACACACACACACACACACGCACACGCACACGCACACGCACACGCACACGCACACGCA